>JANEHU010002259.1:0-36536 GCA_027563435.1 Nasonovia ribisnigri
CATTTATTAAAACTAATAAGGAATTGGTTAATTGATACTGGATTTAGAATGGGCGATGGAAATATTGTGACAAAAACACCAATTGAAGAATTATTAAAAATTACTGATTCAGAAGTTTCATCTTGTTATTATTTGACAAAAAACCATTTAGACTGTGTTAAAACTCAACGTCAAAATGTATTGCTTGCTGCACAATTGATGTCACATTCTACTGGAACAGCATTAAAACATTATTTACCTGGAACAGATAAAAATATGGCTGTCAATACTGGTGATTTCATATTACTAATAAACAAGTGGCTTGATGTAATGAACTCATCTAATGCATGTGCAGCAATTCCGACAAAAAGGCCATTTGGGTTACACCTGGAAGAACAGAAAACCATATTACAAAAAGTTATAGAAGTATTTTCAAATATGAGAGTCATGTCTAAATCCAAAGGAAATGCAAATCAAACTAATGATGAGTATACTTTAAAAAAAAAAAATATGGAAATATTTCAAAAAGGCGTCATTATATCTAGTACCTCATTGCAAAACCTTTATGAATATCTTCATGAAAAGTACAATTTAGAATATATTCTAACTAGACGTCTGAATCAGGATGCTTTGGAAAATTTTTTTTCACAGTTAAGAACTCGTGGTGGATTAAATGATCATCCAACACCATTAAATGCGCTATATAGAATTCGTATGATGATATTAGGAAAGACACCCGGCATTGTAGTATCTCATTCAAACACTGTAGACAATGAACCAGATGAGTTTCTGATGGCTACATTAATGAAAACTGCTAAGGTAATAATAAAAATAATGAGTTAATATAATATCTGATGATAATATGTCCCTATCTAAAATACAAATTACTATTTTGTTTTTTAGGTTCCAGTGTCCATAGATGATCCAAAACAGTTTTTACAAGACAATACTGATTATAATAGAGTACCAGAAGTTCAAAACATTGAAGAAATATTTCATTCGCCAACATCTGCTTCATTGATTCAAGAAAATAAAACTGTTAATCCTCAAACTAATATGGCTGAAGAAGATGGTTTTCAATATGTGGCTGGGTGGATAGCTAAAAAGTTTAAAAATGAATTTCCTGAATTAGGTTCCATAACAAAAGCAAATGAAGAACATAAATATACTCTTCCTAGTTGGTTAGATCATTTGTCATTTGGAGGCCTGACTACTCCTTCTGATGAATGGATGCAAGTAGTAAAATTGATTGAAACTGAATTTAATACCTATAATGAAAAACAACAGTTAAATGATAGGCCAAATATTTCTAAAATACTAACTGATAAAATAATGAAAAAACAAACTGCTTTTCCAGAAAAAATAATAAAAGCATACATTTTACAAAGGATTTTTATACGTATTAAACATTTAAATTTAAAAATAAAGGAAGTTCAATTTAATAAATTAATAAAAAGAAAAAATTATAATACAGACATTGAAGGATATAAAAATAGTAAAAAAATGAAAATAATAATTACTTAATACAATATAATATATATTCAGCCATGTAAGTAGACCATGTAAGTATAAGTAACCTATATTATGCTACATTATTATTTGACAATATTTGTGTATACAATTCATTAATATTTTTTGTTTTATTATGTTAAATATTTTGTTTAAAAAATATTTAAATATTCATGTCTTACAGCATCAAAAATGTAATTTTAATGCTTATAAATAATAGTTTCAAAAAATAGGTTCTGCAGTAGTTGGTTAGTATTTTTAAGAATTGATTAATATAGTACATTTTTACTTACCAATACACAAATTCACTATTTCATATTAACTGTATTAATATTATATTGTACATTTTGCACACTTATTTATGTATTAATATCATATAAATATATAATATTTAAGAAAATTAATGAAAAAGCAATAAAATAATCTAAAATCATAATAATCATTTATGGAGTAATAACTTAATGAAAATTTAATTTAAAAGTTTTGTTATTTCTTTGTACCTGCTGTAGTTTTGTCAGAGTTGATGTATTATTTTTTTTATTTTTTGTTTTAGACTGATTTTTGTGTTCAAAACGATGTTTTAAACAAACTAATTGTTTGAGTTTTAAACAAAATATTTGAAAAAAAAAAATACAATATTCATTTGGATTTTACACTGTTAAAATCTTTTAACTTTTGTTTTTTAACAAAACGTTTTTTTTCAATGTTTGAAATAAGTTATTTACAACATAAATAGTGTTTTAAACTTTTAAATATAACAACTAACAAATAACAACTAAGTACTAACAACAGAACAACCCTACAAGATGTCAAGATTTGTATACTTTTGTATAATCGAGGATATAAGATAAAAAAATGTGTACTATTTTGACGTCACATGCAATTCAACCAATCACAACACACTAGCACGATAAGCGAACCTTCTATTTATATTAACCTTGGATTTAAACAGTGTTAGTTCGTTTCACAAAAACTAGTAGCGTTGCATTCGCGCAGTGGTTGCCCCTCCAGTGACCGTTAATCGGTGGCCCGGCGGCCGGACGGTTTTCACTTATCAGTTTATCACTAACCCACTTTTGTACTTATCTATGAAACCCACCGACGTTGATTTTTATTTTTTGAGTGCATCGTGCTTTACTGCTTTTGTATTGAGAGCTATTTTCTGTTTAAATGTAATTGTTATAATTTATAATTATTATAATTAATCGTTTTTTTGCTTTAGCTTAGCTTTAGTTTAATATGTCTAAGAACAAATCTAAATGTGTTGTGCCTGGTTGTTCATCAAAAAGTAAGTTGCCTGCAAATAGTACTTAATGTCAATTATAATTTAAATTTAATTTGTATGCGCTGCACAGTGAAATAA
The DNA here is from genome assembly GCA_027563435.1 of Nasonovia ribisnigri. Taxonomy (NCBI): domain Eukaryota; kingdom Metazoa; phylum Arthropoda; class Insecta; order Hemiptera; family Aphididae; genus Nasonovia; species Nasonovia ribisnigri. The sequence continues at coordinate 2,852 of JANEHU010002259.1, forward strand.
ACTGCGCTTATAGTTGACCGAAACTAATTACAGTAGAATCTCGGTAATCCGGTCATCGCTAAACCGGGCAATCTATATTTCGTACTTTAATACTCATGTATATTGTTTATATTCGTGAATACCCATGATTAAGATATTATCGTTTCGATTACATAATATGTCTTGTGATATTGTTTCCAAATATAAGGGAATACCCATGATTAAGATATTATCGTTTTGATTACATATTAAGATATTGTTTCGTAAGTTTTAAAAAAACATCATTCCGTTTATCCGGATAGAGTCCGGTCCCATCAAGGCCGGATTAGCGAGATAATGTCATAAATCATAAGCGATAAGCATAATAATATTCTTTTAATATTTTAATAAAGACGTCATGGTTCATCGGTTCCCTAATCCAAAGCAGCATATGGAACGGCTTTTAACATGGATTGAGCGAGTTGGTCTGAAGGAGTGTGACCCTTATGTAATATACCAGAAGAAGTATATTTGTGCATTGCATTTTTCTTTAGATTGTTCTAGTCCTGGAACCAAAAAGTTAAATGCCAATGCATATCCTACATTGCTTCTTCCAGCAGGTAAAGTTGCACTTATTATGTAACTTATGAATTATTAAAAACTAAATATAATTTAAAGTAACGAACCTAAAACTTAGAATATTGAATGGATAGGTACATAATTTCTTTGTTTTTACATAATATATTGACAGCCTTTAATAATGTAAGTTTTCTTTGTATATTTTAGATGGCCCGTGTTCAGAAACACCTGGTTCTTGTTTGTCTGCCCATTCAGATGCACTACAAACTTTAAATATTGATTGCATAGGTAATTTCTTTGTTTTTACATAATATATTGACAGCCTTTAATAATGCAAGTTTTCTTTGTATATTTTAGATGGCCCGTGTTCAGAAACACCTGGTTCTTGTTTGTCTGCCCATTCAGATGCACTACAAACTTTAAATATTGATTGCATAGGTAATTTCTTTGTTTTTACATAATATATTGACAGCCTTTAATAATGCAAGTTTTCTTTGTATATTTTAGATGGCCCGTGTTCAGAAACACCTGGTTCTTGTTTGTCTGCCCATTCATCACCAATTCCTTCTACATCACGCTGTTTATACCAAGACACATTGAAGCAAAATAATATACTCAATGAGAGTATATTATCTGGAATTAATCTTTTAGAAAATGTAATAGGTACGTAATTTACAAATCGCTGGGTGTTTTTCAAATGCTTATCCTAATAACTCTTTGCACCTATTAAATTTGAATGCTTGCTTTGCTTCACATAGATGATGGTGTAGTTAGTGGTCCTAACAAAAACAACAACATTGCACGAGCAAGTATTTCGGCAAATAAAAAAAGTTAATATAATTTGAATTTTTTATTTATAGTAGGGCAGAAGACTTAAATCTCTTTAAAAAAAAAACATCAATTTAATAATATTATAAATATGGTATCATAGTTACATTATATTTATTTTATTCATATATTTTTGTAAATGTACAGACCAAATTATATGTATTTGCTAGAAGTTGTCTGCTCTATACTAAAAATAATTGATTATAAGATGTTGAGAGTGGAATTATAATAATAAAAATATGAAGCTTATATGCACTAATAAAAACTTAAAATATTTTCTTGATATTTCATTAAAGCCTAATAAAATATGTTAAGATAAATGCATAATTATTAAAAATTTCAAAAAATATATGGTTGAATACACAAAATAATATTTTTCAGAATTAAAAATCTGCTCTCTAATTATAAATCTAAAGCTTAGGTAAAGCTACACCAATTATTAGCGCAATTGTTTGGCGAAATAGCTGTATTAATTTTTTTAAGATTAATATCTTAATGAAGTTTGTTTGGCTTAACCTAAACTTTGGCTTAAATTTTTTTATTACATAAACTTCTCTCAAATCTTTAATGTGAATCATTTTTGCCTTATAGGTTTGTTAACAAAAATTGGTGTGCATAACACAAAACAGCTAACACCGAGGTGCAAACAATTTTATATGTTAACCAACAAATTGCTAAGAAAACAGCGTCAGATAAGCAGTAGTAAAGAACTGTTCAAAAACAGGTTAAGAAAAGCTGAAAAATGTAGTGATTATTTTATTAAGAACAAACTTAATGGTAAAGTTACAACTGCAGCCTCACTTTTCACTCAGTTCCAACTTCGGGAAACCAAAAAGAAGAAGAAGGGTCGTAGATTTACAATGGAAGAGAAAATATTGAGTCTTTCCATTTACAAAAAGAGTCCAAAATGTTATAGGTTGCTGTCTAATCTTTTTACATTACCATGTAAACGAACATTGAATACAGTACTCAGTTCAGTGTCTATTGGTCCTGGAGTTTCCCCAATTGTAATGCAAGTACTAAAAGAAAATGTTAAGAAACTTAAACCCACGGAACGGTAACATATTTTAATCTACAAATTTATAAAATTAAGCCTGGTTGACATGAACATTTTTTTTAGGTATTGCTCATTGATTTTTGATGAAATTTCATTGAGTAGTGGAGTAAATTACAATTCTTCATCTGACCAAATAGATGGTTTTGTTAACTCTGGTCAATATAAAAGTCAAGAATTAGCAGATCATGCCATAGTGTTTATAATCCGAGGAATTGCAAAAAAGTTCAAACAACCTGTAGCCTATTCTTTTTGCCAAAGTGCCACTAAATCACATGAATTAGTGAGACAGATTAAAGAGGTGAGGCATTTTTGTTCTTCTTCATATTTGTTATTAAAAAATTATTTTTTAACTAGGTAATTAGAAATGTTGAACAAACTGGCTTAAGGGTAGTGGCAACTATATGCGATCAAGGGACAACTAATGTTGGAGCTATTACTATTTTGAATAACGAAACCCGGCAATTTCATCTTAAAAACAAGACCCAATACTACAGTGAATTTTATGAAGTGGAGTTGGAAAATAAAGAAAGGTTTGTAAAACTTGATATTAAATTTATAAAAAAAACTTTACCACATAACATAGTACACTTTTATGCAGTAAAATAGTAAAAAAAAAAAAAATTATTGGACAAACAATAAAAAATATGCAATGATCATTTTCAACAGGTTAAAATTGGTTCACCTTTATGATGTACCCCATTTAATCAAATGCACCAGGAATAATTTGCTCTCAAAAGATCTAACTTTTGAAATGGATGGTAAAAAACGTGTTGCTAAGTGGGAACATCTTCTGCAATTATATAATGCTGATAGCTGTATACCAGATTCAAAAATGTTACCAAGATTAACGGAGAATCATGTCATAACCGATAAAATTTATAAAATGAAAGTCCGTTATGCAACCCAGGTGTTCAGTCAAAGAGTATCGGCAGTTATGAATTTCCTTGCTTGTGAGTTAATAGATTTTTCAATGAATTGCATTGAAAATACTCAAAATATTTGTCTATATCAACCCTTAAATTATAAAAAAAAATTAAATTTTGTTTCTTATTTCAGCCAAAAATATCATTGATCCTACTGCAGTGGATACGGCAGCCTTGTTTCTATTTTTTGATAAGCTGTTTGATTCGATGAATGGGAGTTATCACAAAACCGTAGAAGGAAAGATCTACCGTACAGCTGTCAAAAATAAATCTGTACATCATGAACTTTGGTCTAATAGTATTAAAATATTGAATTCTATGAAGTTTATAAATAAAAATGGAAAAGTAGTAAAAGTTCCTACAATTCAAAATTGGATTACTACTATTAGAGGTAAGGTTACATTTAAATATTTTTTTTTTTTTTTGTTAGACTTCACTAGGCCAGTGCGCACTATATTAATCAAAGTTACATTGATAGATAACTAAAATTGAGTATGATGTTTTTATTTTTATAGGGTTTCAAACATTGTCACAAAGTCTTGGTGAAAAAGGTATCAAGTCGCTACTTCCAAGACACCTGAACCAGGATCCTCTTGAAAATTTCTTTGGTGCTGTGAGAAGTCTGGGTTGTGATAACCCAACATGTAGTGCATTTATAACTGCCTACAAAACGCTGCTATTGAACAATTTGGTGTCGTCACAATCTCCAGGGGCCAACTGTGAGGATTTTACAGAAAGTTCCTTAATATCATTCCAGCATTTTTTCACTGCTAATCAAGAACCAACCAAGTCACCTGAGCTAGCAATGAATTTACCACTACTAGAAGCCAGTAAAGAGATGGACAAAACCATTGAGCACTTGACAACAGTGACTCATACCTATATAGCTGGCTTTATAGCAAAAAAACTAAATCGGGATGTTTTTAAAAAGTGTAAGGAATGCTTAAAACAAATTTGTAGTGATCAAGTATCCAAAGAACACGAACTAATTATAGCCCGAGATTATCAACCGGAAAAAAAATGTCTGAAATATCCAGCCCAGCAGTTCCGTTTATTAGTTCATAAAATAATGGTTTATGTCGGACAACAGCTACCATCAAAATGCCATTCATTAGGGATTGGAGACCTATTAGTTAATGAAGTCATGGCATTATTCGACACCAAACAATTACATTGTCCACAACATGATGAACAATACACAAAGAAAATCACAAAATCCATAGTAACATTGTTGGTGAATCACTGGTGCTGTGACGTGAATCGTTTGCTTAGAGGAAAACGGATGTTTCAACAGGGAGAAAAGGACCCGATTAAAAAACTGGCCCATATATGGTACTCAAAACATTCAAAAAAAAAAGTTATTAGAGGCAAGTTTAGTATGGTTTAAATTCTATACTATTATTATTATTTTTTTTTTTTTGGTAAATGTTGTACATTGTTGTGTTTTACAATATTACATGAATACATGATAAAACTTAATAAAATAATAAATTAAAAATTATTTGTACAAAAGTATAAAAATGTGTTTTTTTTTTCAATTCTGTATTAGGAATAGTTCCTTAATATTTAAAAGAAGTACAATAATTAATAATATTTATTAAAAGGAAAAAAATGGCTACACTGTTTTAGTTCGTTTCACAAACACCGCCCATCTAGAGCGCTATAGATGGTTCAAAATTTTTACATAGGAGTTGCCGATCTATTTTATATACTTATCTATGGACTGTCACACCGTCCGATACGTTGTCTGTGTTATTAGTACCGTAACCACGCATTTTTTTAAAATTTAGCAGTGTATGTTTCGTGTTTTTGCGTTTTTTTGCGTTATTCGTGATGTCGTTAAATACGTGTTTTATTTGTGACAAAGAGTTTACCGTGGGTAATGGCGTTATTGTAAAACGGAAAGGTATAGTAACATTTTTAAAATCGAATTTTATTCGTAAAGACGGTAAAGCCGATGTTATAAAAAATCTTGAGTCCGTTAAAGTGCACGAAGAATGTCGAAAACGATACTCAAGAATTGATCGAATTAATCCACAAGACCAGTTTTGTGACCAGCCACCAAGTCGTTCACCCGTTAAAGCCAAATTGCGGTCCACTAAACCAACATTTAATTTTAAAGAGTCGTGTTTTTTTTGTGAAAAAAAAATTGATAACGCTTTTTTAATAAATGAACGGAAAAAACCTGCGAATAAACGTTCTAAAGTGTATAATGTCCGAAGTTTATCGTCACGCGAAAAAATATTAGAGAGGGCTGTAGAACGAGGTGATGATATTGGAAAAATGGTTTGGAAAAGAGTTATCAGTGAACCAGATCTAGTATCCGCCGAGGCCATTTATCATCACGATTGTTACGTAAGTTTTTTTTAATTACTTCTACTCCGGGACAAAAATGGGGACGACCAAAACAGGAGAATATATCTGAAGCTATGGATACTATTTTTGATTTGATTGAAAATAGTGAAGAATGTCAATTTTCAATTTCTGATCTAATCGACCAACTTAACGGATATAAACCAGACGTAAGGACTGCGAAATCGAGGTTAATCGAAAAATATGTCAATAACGTTATAATATCTGAAAATTCCAACAAACAGCCTACATTATGTTTGAGATCATTTGGTGATAAACTGTTAAATGAAAACTGGTATATCAATAGAAATATGGATGCTCAGGAAGAACGTTTGCGAATTGTTAGTGCAGCTGCAGAAATAATTAGGGAAGATCTATGGTCACAGGTTCATGAATGTTCATCTTACGAACCACCTATTGATTTTCTAAAGAATGTCGATAATGTTGTACCCGATCCCCTAAGAATATTTTTAGAGAGTATAATTTTGAAAAAAAAAAAGTCACAAAAAGAAAAGATCGGAAAAAAATGTACTGCGATTGCACATTCAATAATGTCTGCAACGAGGCCTAAGTCATTTATATCACCTCTATAACTAGGTCTTTCTGTATTTTTACACAGAAAACTTGAGTCTAAAAATGTTATTAATATTTTGTCGAGTCTCGGATTTTGCTCAACATATTATGAAGCACAATTATTTGAAGCATCGTCCATATCTCACCCACAACCAGATATTTTACCAGATTCATTTACACAATTCGTTTTCGATAACGCCGATTTTAATGTCAATACTCTAGATGGTTTAAACACGTTCCATAGCATGGGTGGTATACAGTGTGTTACAACTAGCTCTGCCGTTTGTCCTACAAATAAGATAAATCGATTGAAAAATTTACCACCAGCAGAAATTATGGGGAATTTCAGACAAATAACGTTTAAAACTTTCCAACCTACTAATAATGAAGGTCATAAAAACGTAATTTTTGATGATATAATTAATTTTTCTACTGTACTTGAATACGTAATATCACAACCTCATCTATTTTGGATATTGGGGAAGTTTATGAACATACCTGTTATTCCAGGATGGTCTGCATTTATGGCAAAAATTACGAAAAATTACCCATTTTCGCGAACAAGCATACTTCCACTCCAATTTGTAAACTCTCCGCCTAGTAATTATGACACTATATTTAAATTTTGCATCAAATAAATGCACAACGATGAATCAAAACACCTGCTTTGTCACGTTTGATCAACCACTTTATATCAAAGATCGCGATGTAGTCGAAAAAACTCCAATGTTGTCGAATGTGGTAGTGAGGCTTGGAGGTTTTCATTTACTCATGTAATTTATGGGCGCAATTGGGTATATAATGACCGGTAGTGGTTTGAAGGAACTTTTAAGTATTATTTATGCACCAAACACCGTTGAGAAAATGTTTACTGGCCATGCTTACGCAAGAGCTGTTAGAGGACATGGGTTGGTACATTTAGCTTTATCAAAAATTATTTTAAAATCAATTGAAATAAACGATACAGAGAAGGAACAAATAATTGATAAACTAAAAAATTTTTCTTCTGAACCACCTCTACTTGACGACATTTGTAATGAAAACAATATTGCACAGTTAAGTGAAAAATTAAAAATAGAACTACATAAGCTAGAAAAAAACGGCGCTACTTCTAAATTATGGGTACAATATTTTCACATGGTATGTTTAATAAAAGAATTTATAATGGCTGAAAGAATGGGTAACTGGAATTTACATATTCAATGTATACAAAAAATGTTACCTTTTTTCCACGCTAGTGGACATTTTCCATACGCAAAAGCATGTCAATTGTATTTAAATGATATGGCAAATTTAAAAAATAAAATGACCAAAAACGAATATGTAAAATTCATTGACCAAAGCAATTTTACAATTAAGGCGGACAAATCAATTTTGGTGTGGAAATTTTACGGATATGACTATTGAACAAACTCTAATGCGATCAATGAAAACAATTGGCGGTTTGCCGCATGGCCGAGGTATAACTGATACCACCTAGACAAAATGGGTTCAAGGCTTTCCATCGGCTCATGATGTATGTGAAACCTTGGAGAAATATTGTGGTGTTTATATGGCTAATTCCGAACAACATGTTGACGAGAGGCCCTCACGTATTTCAAGAGATGAAAGTGATTTGAAAAAGCTACTTGAATGGTACTCGTCTCATCCACCTTTTTCGACAGTAAATGATATTATTTCAATAGCTACTGGTATTGTAGGAGAAAAGAGAGTAAATTGTATAAAGCCAACGAAATAGGATTAATCGAAATGAAAAAGATGATTGGACTCACATATGGATCTGTGACTCTTAAGAGGAGCAGTAGAGTATTGCCTCTAGGGATTATGACATCTTCCATTAAAATAAGAGATGAATTAATACCAATAGACCCCCTCTTATTGTTTCAAAGAATTTCTATTATGAAACAAAATGATGAAGAACTTAAAACGTGTTTTAATTATGAATTATCTCCATACCCTCTTTCGTTGTTTTCTGAAGGTGGTATGCGAAAAACTAAAAAATCTGTTTTATACGCAGTGGCGGCTCGTCAGGGGAGGCAAGTGAGGCTGAGCCTCACCTAGCTATTGTACAGAAAAAGGAGGTATATATACTATATTTATTATTTATTTCCAATCGACTTTAAGAATATTATATTCAATAATATAATGTACATTTTAAAATACAAAATAAATTCATTTTGTCGTATATAATATAATTATCATAGTACACAATGAGTACATACTTTGTCTCTGTTATCAAAAATCATGACGAAGACGTTCGTTGAACGATATAACGATCTCGATGACAGCCGAAGAGTGCCGAGAGGCCAGTAATATTTAGCCTCAGACGAGATGGGACGGCCGTACAATGATAAAATATATAATGGTAGAGGGGGAAATCGGAATTTTATTATGAAATGAGGCTGAACGATTCGGGCCTCAGAGTTTGTTAACATTATCCATTAGCAGGCACGTAATTTAGGAGCGATCGCCCCCCCCCTCCCAAAGGCCGTAATATAGTAATTAATAAAAAATAAATAAATCTTGAATATAATATGTAAATTGGCCGCCGACCATATTTTTCCGCCAGCTGCCGTGGTGCCATGCATCAATAGTGTTAAGAACCCCTGATTAGTACATATTTTATTTTTTATATATCTATATATGTTAACAACATATATAGACAATCATAATGCAGAGTGTGTGTCGTAAGACGCTGCTACCGTGGGAACCGCTGAATAAGGGTTTTTTATGTGAGACGGGGCACCGTCACGACAACACACAGGGAGTCAGTCAGTCGTAGAATTACGAGTGTTCGATTAACAGTTTGTAGCTATACTTAAGATTTTTACTACCAATTTTAATAAAAAATACATTAATTATTTTAATCTTAAATTGGTGCGTACGTTTATTTTGTGTTGTGCGTAAAATCCATAAAAATAGATAATATTATCTTTGTTGTCCTTGCGTGCCATAGATAATAAAGAATTATTATCTATGTTGCGTGCGTCATTCTTATCACAATTAACGATCTTTAATCGTGATTCTCATATCGATCTTTTATCTATGGTCATTGGTCACTTTATTCAAAATACGGTAACCGATTCCGTAACTACGACAAAAACCGTTTTTATATTCAATACCCGAACGTTATGCCTGCCGCCTGGTGCATTCGTTTTATCAGTTGTTTTAATCTCATCAGTACCTAATCAGTTTACATTTGATATTTTTAAAAACGTGTTAAATACTATACTAATACTTAATAGTAGGTAATTGTAAATTGGAATTATTATTTATTAATATTTATAATTAATAATTTAAGTGCAAATTGTTAATTTTAATTTTTAAAAATTAGTAAACGATCGGTAACTCTTGCTCAGTGGTTGCTAAAAGAGCCGATTCCTGTCGAAGGTAAGAGTGATAGTTATAAACTTAAGTTCTAAAACATTGCATATTAACTGATTTTATTCTAACAAACTTATATTTTCAGAGAAACAAAAAAAATTGGAACATCCTAATCCGCCTGCATTGTTATTTGCTACTTCTGATCCCGTTATACCACAACAAATATGTGATGACATTGAATTCAGTAATGATATTGGTGATTATGTCAAAGAGAAATGTACTCAAATATCAGACTACAATAAAGCCAAAATATTAGACCTTTCTAACATACCTGCGAATAATTTTGTATACCCATTTAGTACACACATAAAGAAAGGTAAACAAGAAAAGAGATACTTAAATAGAATTTATTTTGAAACTTACAAATGGCTAGTGTATTCTCCCAAAAAAAATGGTTTATATTGTAAATATTGTGTTCTGTTTGCCGACAAAGGAGGAAAATGTAATAACGTGGTTTTACAAAAATTGGTCGCTATTCCTTTAGTTAAATATGCAAAGATATCTGGTAAGACAGGCGACTTGGCAGTTCATAATAGCCATGAGTAGGTACCATGTAAATGCAATTACAACAGCAGAATATTTTTATTTAACCATAAAAACCCACAAAATGAAATTATCAATATGGTTAGCACCCATAGAAATAAGCAAAACGTTTGATTGATTATATTCATGAATCATGCCCTGATTTTATTTCATACTTGACAGTCCTCAAAAAAAAGGAATTTTTTTTTACAAATTCCCAACTGATCGAATTATGAAAAAGAAATGGGAAGTTGTAAATAAGATATAAATCGATACTAGTACTATCTAGCGGTTTTTAGACTAATTAGTATGATTTTAGAACTTATTTTATATATTTAGATAATAGATGGCGTGATTTGCTGAAAAAAAAATCGATTTAAAACCGATTCTTTTCGATTGTTTATTCGTAATATTATTGAACCATTTTATCAACTTTTAAATGGCTAAAAATAGATTAAAACTAACTAAATGTATATTTATTCAATATGTTATCGATAAAATAACATTTCAAGGACCCATTATAAAAGAAAAATAGTATTTATATTTTACTGATATAGGATCTATGCATGCATAATAGTTTGTTGCTTCTAAGCAACATTGGTCATTTATAATAAAAACGTTACCGTATTATTTTGGTATCTAATTATTATTATTTACGATTCATATTATCAAAATTGAATAATAATTACCTGCCCAATCGTTGATTTTCACTTTCGTTATTTTATTATTTTTCGTTATTCGTTATTTTATTTATCTATAAATCGTACATAATGGCTAAACACCAAATTCAAAACTGGTTAGAAGAAATAGATACAGAAATTTCTGACTACGATTTATCTGACGAAGAAGATCTAGAACAGTTACTTGAAAATAATACTGATGTATTGGAAAATAACGACTTTTTGGAAAATATCTTTGATGGAACGGTTAGTCTAATTTGTATATTATAATATATTTATATTTGTATTTCATATTATATTACCTATTATAATTTATTTTGTATTTAGGATCAGATATTTGAGAATGTTTTTGCTGAAGTTACTAATCCTGAAGTTGATGATAACGAAATAGATCAAAATTTGCTCGATGAAGAACCGTGCTGCTCAACTCAATCTAAACCAAAGAAGGTAATTCGTAATTGGAATTTTGAAAAAAAAGATTTTGTTACTCCCGATATTGATTGGAAAAGTTGTTTACCCAACCCACCCACTGAGGAATATACACCATTACAGTATTTAAAATTTTTTTTCTCTGACGAAATGTTTGAACTAATACATTTGGAAACTAACAAATATGCTATACAAAAAAATGCATCTACTGCCAACATTTCATATTCAGAAATTCAACAATACGTTAGGATTTTAGTTTTTATGAGTGTGGTGAAAATGCCAGCCACTAGATTGTATTGGTCTAATAATTGTCGCTATAACAAAATTGCTGATGTAATGAGTAGAAATAGATTTTCCACTATAAGTCGTTATTTTCATGTAGAAGATAATACTACTGCAAAGGGTCCAGGTAGTGTTAATTATGACAAATTACATAAAGTTCGACCATTACTAAATATTTTACAAAGTAATATGCATGACATACAACCCGAGGAAAGACACAGTGTTGACGAGCAAATGATTGCTTTCAAAGGACGTTCTCATTTGAAACAATATGTTCGTAACAAGCCACACAAATGGGGATTTAAAGTTTTTACCAGAGCCGGGGCGTCTGGGTTAATGTATGACTTTGAAATATATCAAGGAAAAGGTACCTGTCCAGAAACTGGGCTGGGATTTTCTGGAGACATTGTTATGGCGCTTACAAGTGAATTACCAGAGGGACAAAATTTCAAAGTATATTTCGATAATTGGTTTTCATCACTTCAACTTTCTGTTGCTCTAAAAGAAAGACAAATATTTAGTATCGGTACCGTAAGACAAGATAGGATGGGAAAATGTCCACTGCAATTGGAAAAAGAATTAAAAAAAAAGGACGTGGATCATATGATTTCAAAGTTGAAACGGAAAATAATATATCTTTAGTTCGTTGGTTTGATCGGAAGTCAATCAATTTTTTATCTACGTATACGAGTGTTAAACCTTTTGGGACTTGTAAGCGATGGAGTATGTCTGACAAAAAATTTATTGAAGTACAAAGACCTCACGTTGTAGAGGAATATAATAAATTTATGGGTTGAGTAGACCTTGCTGATATGTTGTTGGAACTGTATAGAATTGATATAAGATCAAATAAATGGTACATGCGAATAATTTTTTGGGTGATTGGAGTTTGTATTGTAAATGGCTGGCTTCTTTATCGACGTCATTTAAAACAAAGGAAAGAAAAATTGAAAATGAGCTTACTAGAATTTCAAACAAATATTGCCGCTGCTTTATGTGAAGTAACTATGACTCGCAAAAGAGGACGACCATCAGAAACACAGAAACAGTAAATTCACCAACTGAAATGCTAAAGAAAAAAAAAGCTAATTCTACACCAACACCAGTACCTGACATCAGATTCGACGGATATCATCACTGGCCTGAAATGGTTGATATAAAAGAACGGTGCAAGGCCTGCAAGCAAACTACTTTTATGAAGTAAAGTGCAAGATTCATCTGTGCATAACTAAGAACAGAAACTGCTTTAAAACATTCCACAACAAGTGAATGATAAAAAAATAATATCCATATTATAAGTATTTTTACTTTTACTTTTCTTCATAAATGAACATTATAATAAGTATTGTTTTTTTTATTTCATTTTTATTCATTTTTTAACCAAAAAAAGTATTAAGTTTTTGTTTTGTTTATCATTTTTTAACTAAAAAAAGTATTAAAATTCTGACAACACTGATATTAGAAAGGTTAAACCCGTATGTTGAAGAAATAGTTGGGAATTACCAATGCGGGTTTAGGAGAGGAAAATCCACAACAGACCATGTTTTCGCGCTAAGACAATTAATGTCAAAATACTACGAATTTGGGAAGGACCTGCATCTAGTCTTTGTGGATTACAAGCAGGCGTATGATAGTGTAGACAGAGAAGAGCTTTGGAAAGCATTGGTAATTTTAGGAATACCCAAAAAGTATGTGAACCTAATAAAAGCATGTTACGAAAAAACACTATGCAGAGTGTGTTATATGCAAGGCATCTCAGTTCCTTTTGAAGTCAAATCTGGCCTTAAACAAGGGGACGCGTTGTCACCTGTTCTATTTAACCTAGCCCTCGAAAAAATATTTAGAGACACAAACGATGACAGAAGGATGGAGATAAGCAATGAACAAGTTAGGTTAGCCTATGCAGATGACATTGTGCTGATGGGTGAAACCAAAGAGGAAATCATCAACTCAACATCTAAACTCATAAACGCAAGTAAAGGAATAGGATTACATGTAAACGAGGGGAAAACTAAGTATATGGTCGTATCGAGAAGACCACCAAATATAGATTCCATAGTAGTGGATAATTATAAATTTGAAAAAGTTGATAATTTTAAGTATTTAGGCGTAAACATCAACAACAAAAATGATATGCATATAGAAATAAGTGAACGGATCACTAGTGGAAATAGATGTTACTTCAGTATTATCAAACTCCTGAGGTCTAAGCTGTTATCGAGAGGATCAAAGATACTACTATATCATAGCTACCTTCGACCTGTGATAACATACGCCTGTGAAACCTGGTCGTTAACTAAAGGTGATAGCAGAAGACTTATCATGTTCGAAAGGAAAGTGTTACGAACCATTTATGGACCAACCTTCAACCCAGAAACACAGACATACGAAAGAAGAAGCAACGAAAATATAAAGTCTCTCTATAATAAGCCAGACATACTCTACTTTATTAGGAAAAAACGACTAGAATGGTTCGGACATGTATGGAGGGCAGATGGACAATTAATTAAAAATGTACTTATCAATAAAATAAATAAAACGAGACCCCTAGGACGACCCAAAACCCGATGGATTGACGTAGTTGTCAAAGATATAGAAATGATAGACCAGGACGCAACTTTAGAGACAGCATATCAGAGAGAGAGGTGGAGAGAAATTTTGATGGCAGCGATGGTCCTGAATGGACCGCTAAGCTGAAGAAGAAGAAGAAGAAGAGTTGCAAAAATTATTTTATTGCTACAGTTGATTTACTGTATTTAGTCTTGAAGCCATCAATACTTTGGTCCTCTAAAGAAGTAAACAAAAGAAACATTCCTAAATGTTTTCTTAATTTCATGGATACTAGAGTTGTGTTAGATTGCACAGAAACCACTGTTGAACGACCCAAATGTCTAACATGCAGAATACGTACATATTCACATTATAAAGGTAATCATACTATTAAGTGTATGATTGGGATATCACGAGATGGGTTAGTATCTTTTTTGAGTTATGTATATGACGGAAGAGCAAGCGACAAATTCATTTTCAATGACAGTGGAATATTAAATAAATGTGAGGAAGGTGACTCAATAATGGTTGACAAAGGATTCCTTATCGATAAAGAGTGTACTGATCGAGGAGTCAAATTGCATAGGCTACCTTTCTTAGGGAAACAAAAACAATTGAGTTCTGATGATGGCATTGTAAATTGTGAAATAGCAAGAGCCAGGGTACACGTTGAGAGAACAATTCAAAGAATAAAAATTTTCAAGATTTTTCAACACAAAGTTGCATGGGCACATTTAAGCCAAATAGATAAAATAATGTGTATTGTTTGTGGAGTTGTCAACTTAAGCAATCCAATTATAAGTAAAATAGGATTTTAAATAAAATAATATTAATTACAAATAATTTTCAATCCTTTTTTATTAATCTATGAACAATTTCATTAAAATAAATACTAGTCAAAACATTGTAAAATTCTTGGCAAAAAGTAATATCAAACTGCACTTGAATAGTTATAATTGAATTATCAAATGTGGAATAGATTATTATTATTATCTTTTCTGTGTAAATTTCGACTGAAAGTGTTATGTAAATATACAGGGGCTATCAAAATAAATTCATTCTGTGTGTAAAATGTTAGTAAATTTGTTCCAACTACATATGGAAATGATGTTTGTATACATTTTTGTGTAAATTTCAACTAGAAGTACGATTAAATATACACAAGTAATCAATATAAATTATTTATACATAAAAACATTAGTAAATTTATAATAACTATATATTATGAGTAAATAATGTTTACATACACTTCTGTGTAAATTTTAACTTCTGAAATACAGTAAAACCTCACCTAACAAAACCTCTAAATAGCGGACACCTCCAAATAGTAGACAAAATGACAGCGTCCTAGTGTCCGATATTTAGAGGTTTTACTGTTTATGCTACATAATACATATTATGCACGATTTATTAATTATATTCCTACATTTTTTTTTTAACCTTAACTATATTTTAATTTATATATTGTAGACTATAGTAATAAATAATAATGGGATATTATAATATATTTATTATATATTATATTGGGGACACGTATGATTTAATTTTATTATTATTTTTAATTATCCGTAATAATATCATTTGTTGTGGTTTTCCATGTTGTACTATTTTTATACGCGGCGACGGCCGAAGACGACGACGACAACTACTGCCGATAACAACCGTCGAAACTCTATTCGCATCTTTGCATCGTCGCATAATATTGTGTATTTTCCACGTTCTCTATAATTCTATATTTTCAACGTACGCCAATTATCTCTGATTATAATAGTTAATAGTTAATAGTTAATACTTTAATCAACAAGAATGACAAGTGATCAGTGAATTTTCTTTGTCTATGCAGTGAATCTATTTACTATTACCTACCTAAGTGCAATTACTTACTGGATTTATCAAGGCAATTTCACTGAACGTAAGTATAAAACGCGTGTTTACTTATATACATTTTATTATATTAATTATATCTTTATTATACATATTATAAATTATTAATACTGCAGGCCCTAACCTGGGCCGTTACTATATGACTAGAAGGCCGTAAAATATTTATTTTATTTAAAATAGTTTTTTTCAGATCCTAAGCGTGTATGAAAAAAAAACGCTTAAGGGGCCTTGACAGTAAGTTGACAGTTTTACATTCAATTTTTAAAAACCATAATTGTATTTTAATTTTTGCATCTCTTTGGTTAATCTATTACTTATTTACTCGTAACAAGATTGGTTCAATTTTTTTTATACTGCCACTAAATTCATCTTTACCTTTTTCACAATAAAATTATCGATACTACCAAAGAGTGAAGCTACCATGTATAAGTCATTATAATTTGTATAATAAATAGATTAATAGTACAATTGACAACTAACATGTTGTTTGATTACATTTTAAGTATGAGAAAACTGAAATTTAAGAAAAAGACCTTTAATTAAAACTCGGAAAGCATAATTTATAAAATGATTACCTAGGTACTTATATTTTTTTTCACCTTTATCAATATTATAAATTTATAAATGACTAGGCAAAGCTATATGTATTGTATAAATATATTTATTAAAATATTATACAACTCATACCTCGATCTAATTAAGTGTATTTAAGATGCAAAATTTGAGCTTGTGAGAATTTTATACATACCTATAGTACTATGTTATCTGTATTGTGAAGAATGTGCTTAAAGCTTGATTACATTTTAAATAAATATTTAGACTTAACTAAACTATTCTATTCACTTTGAGTTTTTTTTTAATTAAATACTTATCTATATTTTAAACTTTCTAAGTATTAATGTAATACATTTTTAATAGTTAATACCTACCATAATAAAATAAATCAAAAATTCAACATTGGCCAACCAAATAACTGTTATCTTTATCAGTACCTATAAATTATTCTAAATAAATAGGTATCTATAAACTATTATATTATATTTTATATTTCTTATATTATTTGCTTTTATTTAAATAAGTGCCTACAGTATAAAATGGCCCACTGGTATAATTTTAATGAGATGTAAATTTCTAGTTTTTATATAGCACCTAACTACCTATATTTTGATTTTGATTATTATTTTATATAACAATAACTAATTAATTAAAAATAACTGATTATAAATTGTATTTTAATGTATAGTTTATTACTCAAAACCATTAACAAGAATTGAAAATGATGTTGAATTGCAAGCATTGCATATTTTCTACTTGTTCAGGAAAAAAAATATTTAACCATGTGTTGCTCCATCACACTATTACTCGAGTGCCCCGTGTAAGGCGCACCGTCCACCGAAGTAACGTGACTCGTGATATGATAAGTGACGTGACGAGTGATTTAGCAAGTGACATGTCATACTAGTTATTTGTCATTACATACATACAAAAATCATTCATGTCCGTACACTGATCAGACCTGTCAGATCATGTATCAGTTTTGTGTAATTTCTGAAATTTTGTTAGGGTTGCCAACTGTCCTACATTGGGGAGGATTGTCCTACATTTGTTTGAATTGTCCTACGTCCAACAATACTATAAATTTTTTGTAGGACAATCCTACATTTTACAAAAATACCTATTTACTCGTATATTGAACATAATGAATTTTCTTTTTATATTTTTTTTATCTTAAATCGTGGTAATCTGTGATAATCTAAGGGGCAGCGCTCACCAAAGTAACGTGACGCGTGATCTGACGCGTGATATGACAAGTGACGTGTTAGTTACAAGTCATTCATAATATTTTATTTATAATTATACGGGAAATCACGTTATCGCGCCCACTGATCTAATCTGACTAAACATGTCAGACCACGAGTCATTTGTATGTTGCCCGTCATTAAGAATAATACCGCATGCACTACTATTTGTCATTCGTAATTTCGATTATTTTGTGTCCACATATTATTTAATTAAAACAAATTTAATTTAATATATTACCATAATATAATATTACGATTTATAACGATGAAAGACGATCCTGAATTTAATATTAAATTTGTTGCTATTAATTTAGTATTAAAAATGAAGAACATCCGTGTTTATATGACCATCATCAGGCAGATTATTCAAATAAGACCAAACAGGATATAGCTTGGGAAAATATAAGCCAAAAAGTTGAAGGAACAGGTAAGTTTTTAAAATTTTTTTATTAGTTAATCAAATCAAACAAATACTTTATAATTAAATTTTAGATAAAATTTACAAATTTTTCATAAACTATTTAATCTAAACAATATAGTTATTTTGCCATGGCAACGACCCATATGGTTTTAAAAAATAATTATATAGTCTATCTCTTGATAAAATTGCAATATTCGATGGTCTAGTTCTACTTCTGCTATTTTCGGGATCATCAAATTGAACCCCACTACTATTTTCACCAGATGCTCGTGGTTCTTGTGAAGTAGAATATACACCATCATGAGTACGTATAAAATTATGCAATACACACAGAGCTTTAACCAATGTGTCAATTTTTTCAATTTTACGGTTTATTGGACTTTCTAATATTCTGAACTTTGACGTCATCATCCCAAAAGCACATTCTATAGATTTACGCCCACGTGAGAGTCTAAAATTGAACAAAAAATAGATAGGTAAGTGGATACCGCTCTGCTGTACAGAGGTTGTCGAGTAGATCACTGTACAGGACTTATTAAATTTGAATTCAACGATAAATCATTGCATACGAAAAACGATTCTGAGCGAACATGGTTCATCAGCTAAAATTATCTAAATATATCAAATCAACTCATGAGAAACTATATATTTATAGTTTATATATATTTTTAGAAAAAAAAACTAAATAAAATCGAACATTTCCCATGCCAAATTTGAAATTAACACGTGTATATAAAATGACCACCTTATTATTTTCCAGATTTCTTTGTTAAATTATCTATTAACTCCAAAAGAAACCTTGTTTTAAATATTCAATCCTTAGTTTTAAAAATTGAACATTTTATAAATTGTTTAGTACAAAATAATTTGCACATTTTCGAGAATTTGATGAATTTTGACAAAATTTGAACTATAAATGATTATATAATAAAAATCGTGCATATATTTTTTTTAAATTTTTATACTACTTTTAGAATAAGTTTTGGGGAACCTTGTATTAAAATTTCAAGTGTTTTGACTGAACCAAATATTTTTATCGATATTTAAAAAAAAAACAAAAAAAGTCGAAAATTACTTTTTCCTACAACTTGCGCAAAAAAATTAAAAAAATTAGTATTTTTACGTATTTTTCGAAATTCTTTTTAAAAAGTTTTATCTCCTCAATTGAATTACCTGTAGTTGAATATGCGTTTTGCATTTGTTAATTGTCTCCTTGGGTAAGGTCTCAATAAATGTTCTAACAAAGGAAATGCCTCATCCGCAACAAAATAATATGGGTAAGGTAGTTCATTTTCTTCTCCCGGCAAAGTTGATGGTTCAGGTAAATCCAATTCTTTTTGTATTAACTTCTTACCAAAAGAACATTCCTTAAAAACTCGCCCATCACTATTCCGGCCATACTCTCCGACATCTATTGTTACAAATTTTCCGTCTGCGTCTGCTGTTGCCATTAATACAACCGAAAAGAAACCTTTATAATTATAAAATGCAGATCCGGAGTTTGCTGGAGCTTTGATACGTATATGTTTTCCGTCAATGCTACCGACACAGTTCGGTAAATCCCAGAGTTCTTGGTAACGTTTAGATATAATATTCCACATCTCTTTTGTTGGCTTTTGCATATATATAGGTTGCAATACAGTCCATAAGGCTTCACTTGTATTTTCAATTATGTTTCTTACTGTGGTTTCACCTCTTAAAAAATAGTACGAAATTGCTTTCATAGATGAATCACCAGCAAAGTATCTAAATTATAAATAATACAAATCATTGTGTACATTTGTGAATAAACTTACTAAAAATTTATTAATTTTCATAATCCAGATTTAACTGTTTAATAAAGAAAATGTATTTAAATTATAATATTACAATAATAAATATTATAGCTTTAGGAAAATCAGAATGTTTGCAAAATATGTATGCATTGTTTTCTTATTCAGTTTTATAATTTATAGAATAATACTGAATAAAATAAATTGAGATAGTAATTGTTACGAGCATTTTAAGACTAGGATAAAAAAAATTATGTTTAACAATATTGAAAGACTGAAGAGTCGTGCTTTTTAAATTTGCATATTTAGCATCAGAATGTAAAGAAAGGTGGAAGAACCTTCGGGCTTGTTATACCAGGCATTTGAAAAATAAATTACCATCAGGATCAAGTGCGAAAGTTAAAAGATCATACTACCTGTCTGAGTATATGCAATTTTTAATGCCGTTTACGAAATCTCGGAAACAAACTGGTATGTAAACAAATATATTTTAATGTTATGCAAGTAAAATGTTAATACAAATATTTATGTGTGTCAAGGTAATATATCAATACTGTCAAACATAAGTACAACCCGTGAAATTGAACATTCAGAACTCTCAGAAAATGTCATTGAAAATGATTTTGATATCAGTGATGTGCCAACAAATGTGCCAGCTTGTGACGAAGAAGAGTTTTCTCAATATGGTGACCAATTAACTTTTAATGACGAATTCCGGCGACCAGAAAAAATCTGCACCATAAAGCCCCCTTTGAAAACGAAACAGCGTGGTGTTCAATTAGATGACGTTAACAGGGCTGCCTTAGATTTCTTTAATTCTAAAAAGAAAAAAATTGTACCTGAAGAAGAAGATCCAGATTTATGTTTCTTAAAAAGTTTATTGCCAGATATGAAGTCAATGAATGATGACCAAAAAAGACGATACAAAATGCAAATGATTAGTGTAGCTGGAAGTATTTTAAGTGAACCTAAACTCCCATCTAATCAACAGCAGTCTAATTTGTTCGAATCGAGTGGATATTACTATGGTAATACACGACCCACCCCTTCTTCTTCTGTTATGTCTTCCAGATCATCCAACTCATCGATCATACCTCTACAATCAGTTCAAAGTCAACAGCAAAATATAAACTCAAGCTCAATAATTGTAGCAAGCCCATCATCTAACTCATCTGTCCATGAATCCAGTGAAGATGTTAACTACAGTCAACGGTGGTACACTGGTACTGAAGTGTAATTCGAAATTAGTTTATAAGTAGGTATTATATTAGTATTAATTTTAGTACCTATATAATTGTATAAAAGTGGTATAATTTATAAGACTTACCTGATAGTAATAAGTAGACGTTCTTGAGGACATATTGATCTTCTAAAATTTGTGTCTTTTTTTTTAATGTGTGGTTCTACAAGTCTCACCAATTCTTCGAACGTAGACTTTTCCATCCTATAAAATGTTTTAAACCTATCCCGATCGTTTAATTCTTTAAACACCGAGTAAACTCCACGATTGTTACAGTTTGCATGCCAAAAAGGATGAACCCAATATTTTCGTACAATAGATCCTTGATTATGATTTAAAACATTAATTAAGTTTACAGCAGTAAGTATGTCTTCATCGTCTGATAACATTTTGGCTAATGCCAAGTTAGGTAAAATAGATATACGATTTATTTATTTTAATAAATCACGTCATTTAGGTGGGTGCGCTTGTGTCACTTGTCACTTGTTATTTGTCATTTGTCACTTGTCACTCGTCATATCATTTGTCATGTGTTACTTTGGTGGGCGCCGGGCCTAAGAGACTGTGGCGACACCCACAGCGCTTGTCGCAGCGATCCTCGCGCTCGTCGTGGCCTGCCTCAGCAGCGGTCGTTCGCCGACCCACTACTAGTTTTTTGCTCCGCTACGCACACACACGTCAGTGCGACTGCCGCGAATATATATTTTTATTGAATTATTTTACTATAACACATGTTATAATTATTTCGTGTAATAAATTTATTTCGTAACATTTAATTTGTAGTTTTGTCGAAGGTAACCTTTTCTCCCTGTTGTGGCCTATCATCGTTGGTGATAGGGGGAAATCTCTGCAGTGCAGTAACCAAAGCCACAAATTGGTGACCTCGTGTTTTCTATTCGACTTTTTACATTTTTATAAACATACTATGTATTCCGGCAATTCTACACGCGACCTTCTCTCTCTCGAGAATGAGATACAACCGCCGGCTAACGAGAACGCGAACCCGCCATCCGATAACGTGTCCGTCGCGAGTTTCGCGCAAGTGCGTCTACCTAATTTTTGGCGGCACTCTCCACGTGAATGGTTTTTCCACGCCGAAGCCGTTTTCGCGAATCACCGTTTGCGTTCTGACACCTCGAGGGCGAATTTCGTTATCGCCGCGTTAGACGAGGAAGGCATCAAGACTGTTTGCGACCTCATCGGGCCCGGAGTTTGTTACGAGAGCCTAAAACAGCGCCTCATCTCCGCATTTGCGGTACCCCAAACTACGCGCTTCCGCAGCATCGTCCAGCCAGGCGGTTTAGGCGATAGACGGCCATCACAGTTGTTGCGCGACATGCGCTACATTCTTCCGGACAGTATCGGAGAGGACGCCCTCAAGCAGTTTTGGCTACAGAAATTGCCATCAACAACCGCCGCGATCATCTCCGGACAAGATGGGCCTTTGGAGGAACTCGCAGCACGCGCTGATCGGGTCATGGAGGCGACGTCCACTTACGATGTTCACGCGGTGAACATGTCCGAACCGTCAACCGACCGATTCCGCTCAATCGAGAACGCGATAGCAGCACTCACGGCACAAGTCGCTAGTTTGGCCACACTGCAGGCCAACGGTTCTAATCACAGCCGCTCGAGATCGCGCTCCAAATCACGATCGAGCAATAACAAAAACAATGGCATGTGTTTTTATCACAATCGTTTCGGTGCGTCCGCTCATAAATGCATAGCACCTTGCACTTTCAAGTCTCCGGAAAACTAATAGGCGCGGCGGAAGCGAGTCAGCCCACCGCCGCACTACGCAATCACCGTGTTTTCGTTTCCGATGTGCGTTCCGGTCGACGTTTTCTTATCGATTCGGGAGCTGACATCTCTGTCCTCCCGCCGTCCGCCGGTCAACACCCCACGTCCGACATCACACTCACCGCCGCTAACGGCACCCGTATTCAAACCTACGGACAAAAAACACTCAATCTCGATTTATGGCTCACTCGGCCGTTTACGTGGACTTTTGAAATCGCAGATGTTACCCGAGGAATTATCGGGGCAGATTTCTTACATTATTACGGTCTGTTAGTCGACGTCCGCCGTAACAGGTTAGTCGATTCGAACTCGGGTTTGGCATCCAGAATCGCTACCGCGAATACAGTCCCGCCGACCATTTGCGTGGTCTCCCAGCCACGTTTATGGACCAACTTGATCGCAGATTTTCCTAAGGTCACGCGGGAGTCCCCCGTACCAGCTGTTTTCGCACACAACGTCGAACATGTTCTTTCGACCACCGGACCGCCTTTGTTTTCGCGACCACGTCGTCTCGCACCCGACCGTCTCGGTGCAGCTCGGAAAGAGTTCGATTTTATGCTTCGCGCAGGCATTTGTCGTCTATCGGACAGCGCGTGGGCCAGCCCTTTGCTTCTTGTCAGCAAGAAAGATGGATCGTTTCGTCCTTGTGGTGACTACCGAAGGTTGAATGCAATCACCAAAGCGGACCGGTACCCTTTACCACACATTCACGACTTCACCAGCAATCTCCACGGTAAAACTATTTTTTCAAAACTCGATTTAGTGCGCGCGTACCACCAGATCCCCGTCGCACGCGATGACATTGCAAAAACCGCCGTAACAACACCTTTCGGGCTGTATGAATTCCCGGTAATGTGTTTCGGGTTGAAGAACGCCGCTCAAACCTTCCAGCGTTTCGTCAATGACATTCTCCGTGGTTTAGATTTCGTGTTCGCTTACATAGACGACGTTTTAATCGCATCACAGTCCGAGTCCGAACACGAAATGCACTTGCGATCTGTACTCGAGCGTTTTCAAAAGTTCGGCGTCGCAATTAACGTCAGCAAATGCGTACTAGGAGTACCACAGCTAGTTTTTCTCGGACATGTCGTCAACGGCGATGGTTGTAGCCCGCTACCCGAACGAATCGATCAGATACGAAACTGGCCACTTCCGGTTTCTAAAAAAGCACTGCAACGTTTCCTCGGTTCTGTCAATTACTACCATAGGTTTATACCAAACGCGGCACAACTGCAGTCTCCGTTATTCGAGCTCGCTTCGTCGGTCAAGCAGAAGGACGGCCAATTGTGTTGGACACCAGAAACGCGACTCGCTTTCGACAAGTCCCGCAACGCTCTCGCGGACACGTTATTCCTTTGTCACCCGAGCACGGACGCTGAACTCCGATTGTGCACAGACGCATCGAATACAGCCATAGGCGCAGTTCTCAAGCAGTTCATCGATGACACCTGGAAACCACTTGGTTTTTTCTCTAGGAAGCTCACGTCCGCTCAAGCCCGTTACAGCACCTTCGATCGGGAATTGCTCGCCGCCTATTTAGCTACACGTCATTTTCTTCACCTCATCGAGGGCCGACACATTGTACTTCTGACCGATCACAAGCCACTAACGCACATGTTTTCCGTAAAGACGGACAAATACAGCGACAGACAATTACGGCACATCAGCTTCATCGCACAATTCGTCCAACAAATTGAACATATTCACGGGGACAAGAACGTCGTCCCGGACCCGCTCTCCCGCCTCGAAACCGTCACGCTACACGCGCAGCTCCCGGATTGCAACACATTGTCAAAGGACCAAGCCGAAGATCCGCAGCTTCAACGAATTCTCGACGGTACGTTAGCCACTTCTCTAAAACTCGTAGCGCACGACACGGCTTCAGGTCCCGTTTTCCTCGACACGTCAGTACCCGGCAGATCACGCACTTACGTCCCCGCAACGCTTCGTCGACGCGTTTTCGACATTTTACACGGACAGGCGCATCCCGGCATCAGAGCCACGCTCGCTCTCGTCAAAGAAAGGCATTGTTGGCCTGATATGGATCGACAAATTCGGAAGTGGACAAGTCACTGCGTTGCTTGTCAGCGCGTCAAAGTGAACCGGCACGTAAGTTCACCGTTGTCACCTTTCACGCCACCCGACCGCCGTTTCGGGCACATTCACGTTGACCTGGTCGGGCCGTTACCCATGTCCGAAGGTTGCGAATACCTTTTTACAGTCGTCGACAGATTTACGCGTTGGCCCGAGGCGTATCCGCTCGCCAACATGACGTCACACGCCGTCGCCGACAAATTAGTCACACAATGGATCGCGCGTTTCGGAGTTCCGGACATAGTTACGACGGACCAAGGTAGACAATTTGAGTCCGAACTATTTTCCGCACTCAGTCAAACATACGGTTTTCGACACATTCGTACATCGCCTTATCACCCTCAGGCCAACGGTTTAGTCGAACGTCTCCATCGCCTGCTTAAAGCCGCGCTGACCGCTCAAAACAACTCGCAGTGGACCAAGACATTACCAACCGTGCTATTGGCACTCCGCAGCATTGTCAAACCGGACCTGGGTTTTTCGCCGGCAGAGATGGTCTACGGCACGACTTTGCGCTTACCCGGTGAGTTTTTCCATGCCGTCCAGCCCGAGCCTCGAGTCCCAGACCTGGTACGCACGCTCAAGGATTCAATGTCGTTACTCCGCACAACTTCCGGCACGGATCATTCTAATCGTACGATTTTCGTGCCCGAAAATATGTCAACCACATCGCACGTTTTCCTTCGCGTCGACGCCACGCGAAAGCCTCTTCAGCCGCGTTACGACGGGCCTTTCGCCGTCATAGAACGCAACGACAAAAATTTTAAAATACAACTCCACAATCGCACAAGCTGGATCTCGATTGATCGGCTGAAGCCGGCACTCCTCCTTCGCGAAGATCCAGTCGCCGACCATACGTACGCTTCGCCTCCAGTCGAGCAGATCAACATTTCCGACCCCGTCGCCGATCAACGTCAGCGACAGCAGAAACGAGTTCGTTTCTCTCTACCAAGGGGGAGGTAGTGTGGCGACACCCACAGCGCTTGTCGCGGCGATCCTCGCGCTCGTCGTGGCCTGCCTCAGCAGCGGTCGTTCGCCGACCCACCACTAGTTTTTTGCTCCGCTACGCACACACACGTCAGTGCGACTGCCGCGAATATATATTTTTATTGAATTATTTTACTATAACACATGTTATAATTATTTCGTGTAATAAATTTATTTCGTAACATTTAATTTGTAGTTTTGTCAAAGGTAACCTTTTCTCCCTGTTGTGGCCTATCATCGTTGGTGATAGGGGGAAATCTCTGCAGTGCAGTAACCAAAGCCACAAGACCTATAACCATATTATTGTTCTGTTATATAACTGATATGTCATAGATAACATTATCTATCTCAGTGTGCACGATATGGAGAATATGTAGTTATCACTATTATTATTTACGTAGTTAACAACAAAATGTTATCGCATTTTTATCGTTATTTTTATTTATTAATTTGGCTGGTTGTCCACTGTCCAGTGACCACGGAAGTGACAGTCGTCAGTCGTCACTAGTCGTCAATTGAACGATACCGTTCTTCACTGATATTAAAGGTAAGTAAAGTAAATAATGTAGTAGATAATAACAGATTGTTTAATATACATAAAATAATGCGTATTAATTTACAGACAATACAACATGAACAAACAACCAAGTTCAGACTCAGATGATCATAACATAAATAAAACTCCACCAAAAAAAGTTCATCGATTGTGCACCTACAACAAAAATTGGGAAGAAAAAAACACATGGTTAATTAAGTATGACGAATTTAATGCTAAATGTAAGTTATGTATGAATTCTTTTAATATTTCTATTGGGGAATATAACTCAGTATTGCGTCACTCAACTTCAAAAAAACATCAAACAAAGTTTAAAGCATGCAAAATCAGTAATGTTGTTGATAAATATTATGTTGTTAAAAATTCGCCTGAAGAGGAACTTGTTGTAGCTGCTGAAATAACCAACATTTTTCATACTATTAAACACAATCAATCATACAACTCTTTAGATTGTTGCTTTAAATTAGATAAATTAATTTTTGAAGACTCAAAACTTGCAGGTAAAATAAGTTGTGGTAGAACAAAATGTGAAGCTATAGCACAGAATGTTTTAGCCCCCAGGTCGTTATTCAATTTGTATCAAAAACTGAAAAATCACAATCCTCCATTATTTTATTTCTTACAAACTGATGCTTCTAACAAAAAAAATATCAAATTTTTCCCCATATGCATACAGATTTTTACTAAAGAGGAAGGCCAACAAAATGTTGTTATAGATTTTATAGAAAACTCTGATGAAACAGCTGATGGAATGTTTAAGATGATCGACAATATTTTTACTAATACTGAACTAAATTGGGAACAAATTAGTGGTTTTAGCGGTGATAACTGCAGTGCAAATTTTGGTGTACACCATTCATTATTTACCAATATTAAAGCCAAAAATCATAATATAATAAAAAGTAATTGTCATGCACATATACTTCATAACTGTGTTAAAAAAGCTATGGATTATTTAGATATTGATGTTGAAAATTTAATATTAAAAATGTATTCCCATTTTTCTATGTCTGCAAAGAGAAGAGAAACTTTAAAAGAATTCCATACTTTTGTTGAGATAGAATGGAAAGAATTAATTAGACATGTTGGTACTAGGTGGTTATCGTTACTTCCATGTGTAGACAGAATATTGTTGAACTATCAAGCTCTGATAAGTTATTTTTTAAGCCTTGGTTCAGACTGTCCAAAGCAAATACAATTATTATTTAAAATTAATGAAGAAAGTCATACAGTTAGCGAGGAGATAGAAGTATATTTACTTTTTTGTAATAATATTCTTCCTATGTTTAATAATACTGTAAAAAAAATTGAAAAAAATTCTACTACAGTCATTGAATTATTTAGTATTATGTTGAATCTCAAAACCAATCTTTTAAGTAGAAAAACTGAACAATTTTTTGGTTTTGTAACAAATCAAAAACTGAACAATTTACAAGATAACAATTTGAAAAATACTATAACAAAAAGTTTTAATTTATTTATTGATGAAGCACTTAAATATTTAAATAATCATTTTGATTTTGATGAAAAGCAAAATTGGTTATTTAAATTAACACATTTTCAGCTTTTTCAAAATACATTTCCTAAGTATAAACACTTTGAAGCAATCGTTCATCACATACCTCAATTACAAAAAATTGATTTTGACAAACTTTTTGATGAAATAGTGATTGTGCAATCAGTTTTTGAACAATTTATAAAAACAAACGACTGGGAAAATATGAAAACTATTCCAGAAAAGTGGCAATTTATTTTTCAGAAAGATATTGAATTGCCCAACATGTTTTTATTCATTTCATTTTTATTAACATTACCCTCAAGTAGTGCATTTACTGAAAGAGTATTTTCTGTAATGAATATTAAATGGAAAGATGAGAGGAATAGGTGTTCAACATCTCTCATAAGAGCTGAAATATTGATTTATTTCAATTATAAAGAAGACTGTTTTGAATTTTCCAAGTCTGTTAAAAATGATAAAGATTTAATTAAATTGGCAAAAAACCAAAATAAGTATTCATTTAAATAGGATACTTAATTATTATTTTTTTAATTAATTATAATTTTTTTTTCTGTTTGTTAAAAGACATGTTTATAATTTTTTTTTTATTAGTTCTCATTAGTTACACTGTTGTTATATTCATATATTTTAAAATATTTAATTTTTTGTGATACAAATTCTAAGTTGGTTATAACTTGTAAGAATAATATTGTTGCTATTTGTTAAATTTCCTCATTTTGATCCATGGTGTATAAATAAGATTTAAATAAGGTGGTAAACATCAAACTAGCCAAGTGTTATATTTTATGTTATTTATTATATTGTTAATTCTTATTATTAATTACTTTTTATTATATTGTTATTTTAAGTATTTAAATATGTATTTACTATTAATTTTCATGATATACTGTATGTTGAATTCTCTAAGTCAAATATTAAAAAGAGTCAATAATATTTTTTTTCATTAAATCATAATATAATTATGGCGCATAGCGGGAATGGAAATTGTTTATATGTACATATAAGTTATAACCATTAACCAGGATAAATTACCATATTAGTTGTCCTTTAATTTTTTACTTTGTACCCCCCCCCCCCACCATCAACAACTAAAAAAAATCCTGGCTATGCCGCTAAAACTATGGTATATAAATTGGATATGAAAAAAATTGTCCTACATTAAACAATTTAAAAGTTGGCAACCCTAAATTTTGTTGATGACAAAAGTATTGCATGTTCTACTTTTGTCACATGTCATCAGCTCTCCACTGTGGAAACTAGCAGCGTCTCGCAGGTAAATATTATAATAAATAATTTATTAGGCGGAAATGGGGGGGCTTGGGGGGACTTAGTCCCCCCAAATATTGTAATAGCCCCCCCAAAATTTTGTCGTCTTTATGTGAAAATATATGATATATATATTTACTAATTGTACAGTACTTATTCGCGAATGTTCTCGTACGTTAGTGCTTATCGAGAACCTTCGAGAAACATTATATAATCGATAACGTCATGTTGAATATAATTTAATATTGTATAAAGTACCATCATATTGTGCAACAACGACAGCATCGTTGCTATTAATAATGTGCAAAATCACGCCATATCATGCGATATATTTATTAGCGAATCAGATATTGTTAAACAGTGGCGTGAGACTTA
Source organism: Nasonovia ribisnigri (assembly GCA_027563435.1). Lineage (NCBI taxonomy): Eukaryota > Metazoa > Arthropoda > Insecta > Hemiptera > Aphididae > Nasonovia > Nasonovia ribisnigri. The sequence continues at coordinate 32,685 of JANEHU010002259.1, forward strand.
GGTCAATAGGTCACTTGTATATAAGGCCGACTTTTAGCATACTGTCGGTACTACATTATAATATTTCTTATGTGTACGTCATGCGTTTAGTAAATATTACTTATTACTAAAAGCAGTGTAGTCATTTTTGTCCAGATCGATCTACAAACATAATCCTTAAACTCAACAGGTTATGGGCCCAGACACAGTATCTGGATAAACTTGGACTTCAAAGGAACTACTCTCTGTACAAGTAATTTTTGTTTTTCTTCAAAGTTTTATAAACAGGAAAAGTCAAGATGGACGATTCAGTGAAAATAACAAAATTATCTGATACGGGAAATTGGCCGTTGTGGAAATTTCAAATGAAGGTAATTTTCAACTCATTTGAACTAACGTCAATAATAACAGGAGAGTGGAAAAAGCCTAGTTCTAAAATAACAAAGATAGAAAAGGAAACTGATGAGGAAGCTAGAGCTAGGTGGCATAGGTTAACTATTGACTGGAATAGAGCTGACGGTAAGTGTCAAAAACTAATTGTAACTTCAGTGGACAATGGTCCATTACAGAATTTGATTAACTGTGAAAGTGCGTATGATATGTGGGAAAAACTTCTCGCTATTCATGAACAAAAGTCTGAAGCAAGTATACATTTGCTTCAACAGAAATTTTTAGTTATTCAATGGAGGCGACTGATGATATGTCGACTCATATTTCCAAAGTAACAAATTTGGGAATGAGACTGAAGCAATCAGGGGAACCAGTAACCGACAATATGGTTATGACGAAGATATTAATGACTTTACCTGATATGTATAATCATTTTTACAGTGCCTGGGACTCTATCCCAGCAGTTGATAAAACAATTAATAAATTAACAAGTAGATTATTAATTGAAGAATCAAGGCTACAACAAAGAAATTTGTCAGTGATGGAAAATCAAAAATCAATAGCACTAACGGCAAATAATCCAAAAAGGAATTGGAAATCTGGAAATAAAAATAAAGATACCAGAAAACCAGGTAATTGTTATTTTTGTAAATTACCAGGGCATTGGAAAAGTCAGTGCAGAAAATACTTAAAGAATAAAGAAAATAAGAAAACACACGGAGAAACAAGTAAAAGTGATGATGGCAGTGCATTTATTACTGGAACAGTGTGTACAAATGATATTGAGGAGAGTTGGTTACTTGACTCAGGAGCATCCGATCATATGTGCGGTAAAATAAATTGGTTTTATAACTACGTATTATTTGACGAACCAATTCAAGTAAGAATAGGCGATGGTTCAATTTTGTTAGCAAAAAGAAAGGGTAATATAAAAATATTATCATTTGCGAACAATAAATGGAATAATAATTATTTATTAGACGTATTATATGTGCCGGAATTAAAATACAATTTATTCTCATGTTTTACAGCATTAGATAAAGGTTTAACGCTTTCATCAGATAAAAATAAGTGTATGTTTTCAAGAAACGGACAAATAGTTTGTACAGGTGAGCGACAAGGAAAATTATTTAAATTAGAGTTCAAAGTCATTACGCTCGATAAAGAAGAACCACAGGCAAATATTATTATCAAGGACACATTACAGTTATGGCATGAAAGGTTGAGTCATCAAAATATAAAGTATGTTAATAATATATTAGAAAAACATAATATAAAAGTGTCAGATAACAAAAATCATTTTTTCTGTGATGCGTGCATAATTGGTAAACAACACAAACAAACATTTAAGTCTAGTACAACGAACACAACAGCTGTAGGAGAAATAATACACGCAGATTTGTGTGGACCGATGGAAACAAATTCTATTGGGGGTTCAAAATACTTTTTATTATTTAAAGACGATTATTCACATTATAGAATAGTTCATTTTATAAAACATAAAAGTGAAGTAAAAGATTTAATCGAAACTTTGATACGTAAAATAAAAACTGATACTGGTTTTAAGGTCAAAGTATTGCGAACAGATAATGGCTTAGAGTTTGTTAATAAAGAAACAACTAGTGTTTTACAGAAATATGGGATAAGTCATCAAACAACAGTTGCATACACACCGGAACAAAACAGGAAGATTGAACGAGAGAACCGGACAATAGTAGAAGCCGCAAGGACTATGTTACATACGAAAAATTTAAATAAATCACTTTGGGCTGAAAGTGTTAATACGACTGTCTATACAATTAACCGAACAGGTACGAGTTCAATCAAAGACAAAACCCCGTTTGAAATTTATTTTAGAAAAGAACCGGAAATAAAACATCTAAGAGTTTTTGGTACAAAAGTATTTACACATATACCAAAACAAAAACGACAAAAGTGGGACACTAAAAGTGAAAAGGGAATATTTGTCGGGTATGTAGAGAATGTAAAAGGATACAGAGTATGGTACCCGGAAACAAACAAAATAAACGTAAGTAGAGAAGTTAATTTTAAAAATGAAATAGTAGATAACGAGGTTTCAATAAATGAAAATGAACGTGACGAAATACAACACAGTATAAGCGAAATTACGAATGGAACTGACCTAGACAAAAAAGAGGAGTTGGTAAGCACGTATAATCTAAGAAACCGTGAACAAATAAATAAACCAAGTAGATATGCATGTACAGCGTTTATAACTGAACCAATTAATTATAATGATGCTATTACTTGTGAACAATCAGATAAATGGAAACAGGCGATGAATGAAGAGTTGGACTCACTACATAAAAACAACACATGGACTTTGGTATCAAAACCAGTCGGAGTCAATGTGATAAACAATTCATGGGTGTTTAAAATTAAACATAATGACCGTTTCAAGGCTCGTTTAGTTGTTTATGGATCAATACATTTACACCAATTAAATTATGCCAATAAACTAATTAGCAAATTTAATTTATTAGATGCGAAGGAATTATCTATACCAAATGATAGGTCGCATGGTGTAGAACATAATCTTACAACGAGTGATAATCAATTTCCATACAGGCAAGCTGTGGGAAACTTATTATTTTTATCACAAGTCACGAGGCCTGATATAGCATTCGCTGTAAACTATGTTAGTAGGTTTTTAAATAATCCAACGTCGGTACATTGGACTATGGTTAAACGTATAATTCGATACGTAAAAGGAACAACAAACTTTGGTCTATACTATAAATCTAACGTAAATCTGTGCTTAAGTGTGTATTCAGATTCTGACTATGCAGGGGACTTAGTGACAAGACGGTCAACTTCAGGTCATGTGTTCAGGCTGTCTACGGTGTCATGGCAAGCGCAAAGGCAATCCATAGTGACACTCAGTTCCACTGAAGCCGAATATATCGCGGCATGTGAAGCAGTCAAAGGATTGGTTTGGATCAACAGATTGGTCAAGGAAATCAACAATGACATAGAGTACGATCAACCAACAGTATACGTGGACAATCAAAGTGCAATTCGACTAGTGAAAAATCCAGAGTTTCACAAAAGGACTAAACACATCGATGTCAGATACCACTTCATCAGGGAAAAGTTTGAAGAAAACTTATTTAAACTACAGTTCATTGGGACGGAAGAACAATATGCAGACATACTTACTAAACCACTTCGAAAAGATAGATTTGAAAAACTAAGGGAAAAACTATCATTGTTTAAATTGCATTAATTCTTTATTGTATAAAATATTAATTACGGGGGTGTGTTGAATATAATTTAATATTGTATAAAGTACCATCATATTGTGCAACAACGACAGCATCGTTGCTATTAATAATGTGCAAAATCACGCCATATCATGCGATATATTTATTAGCGAATCAGATATTGTTAAACAGTGGCGTGAGACTTAGGTCAATAGGTCACTTGTATATAAGGCCGACTTTTAGCATACTGTCGGTACTA
>JANEHU010002260.1:0-53583 GCA_027563435.1 Nasonovia ribisnigri
AAGAATGAGAAATGCTGCCAAGGAAGACGTTTCTTCACTTTCTATAACATATGGAAAATAACATAAGATTTTAAAGAGCTTTTAAGTATTAAAAAAGTAAAAATTATAATTACCTTCTGCTAGATCTAGGTATTCATTTATAATGCACTTTAGAGTAGAATCCTTCAGAGTTTTTGATATGTTTTTCCCAAAATTCAGAATTTTTTCTTTAAATAGGGGAAAATATTCAAACAGACCATCTTTTTTTACAGGATAAATTGAGTTAAAATCTTCAATTAACTACAAAAAAAAAAACAAAAATTTAATTTTAACATCATAACATTGTTTTTAATACCAATTCATAATTACTATACTCTATTTACTATAAGAACGGGCCTAAGCAACCAACTAATGGTTAAAGTAAAGATGCTATTTATTCTAACTTACAAGTTTAAAACCGGATGGCTTTTTTAAAGCGGGAAAGTTCTTCATATAGTCAGAGAGTTCATCCTTAGAATTTGTACCCAATATACTTTTGAGACGTCTATCTCTAGTAATAGCCCAGTACTTTTCAACTAAGCTCCAAGGGTCAGATGAATTACTTAGCCATTCAATTTCATCATCAAAATTTTCATCTACAATTCAAAAATGGGTATATAAGCTATTTTATAATAAAAAATACCAACATCAAGCATAGTTTTTAATACTATTTACTATTTAAACATTAATGGAGCATACAAAATTAAAATTTGTCTTTTAAAATTATTATTAAATGTTAAATTACAATTCAGAAGTTAAGAACTATTAAAAATAATATGGTCATTACTCATTATGATCTATAAAAAAAAATGATTTAGGAGATATAAGGATATTTAGAATAGCCCATGCCCCAATTATCTCATTGATCCAGGTTAACCACACCTGCCTTTCTTACTTGTTTCTTTCTAACTTATTTTTTGTAATTTGTACTTTTTTAAAGTGAATTAAAAATTGTGCGTCCTACATACTTAATATTTAGTTAATATGTTAGTATTCAAATTTATAAGCACGTGCTTTGAACAAAATTATTTTTTTTTAACGACTTACCTTTAAATATGTGTACATGTTTCTAAGCCCCAAGCCGTCAGCATATCTGTGACATCTTGATCGGCCATTTTACACAAACACAATAAACACTTAAAAACAGTTCAGGACTTAAAACGCAGTTTTAAATAATATGACACTTCGAATCTCGTATTCTCGTGGTAAAGAACAATTCAACAACGCGTAAACGCTAAACGCAGCTTTGAGCAATGCAGAGTGTAGACCATCATAATATAAAAGGCAATACGGTAATCATACAGAATTCCAAACGTGTTGTCTGCTTAGCTTGTCGCACTGTCGCAGGAACAAAAACATTTGTACCATCAGCCTAACTGTGATGTAGTTTTTACCAAACAAACGGTTATTTTTATCGCACCCCGGTATCAATTCATAAATGGTTAAGTAATTCTAATCAAATGTTTTGTAGCTATAAATAGTTTAAGTTGTAAATAATACTTTCTGTAGCTACAACAATACATATGCTATTCTTATTAATAATTTGGTTATATGATTAAAACATCAATTAACAAAAAAAATGTTGTAGCTATTACAATGTACTTTAATAATGGCTATAGTATTTATGGTTGTGACTAATATATTTGTGTTACTCTAGCTATAAATTATATTACAAAACTATTTTGTTAATAGTATTAAATTATTTTTTTCCGTGTATATAAACGATCTTCTAGGGACCTAGGGAATCTGATCGTTATAACCGAACTTCGTTATATCCGGATCAAAAAATAAAAATAAATTTTTTTTGAAAATTGATTTAAGATTGCATATTTTAACATTGAAGGTATTTATATAAATTTTAATAAATGTACAGATTATATAATACATATATAGTATATGTTTAAAATTTGTTTGAAAAATAATCTATAATAGGTATAGTATAGTTTGTTTATAATAAATTTGAATAAGATTTTTTAACAAAATTAGAAATATTATTTAATGCCGCATTGATACTTCTGGCGTATTTATGTCACTGTTTACCGAAACAAAAGTTTATTACCATTAGATAATTTACCACCACCGCATGTTTCCGCTTTAAAACGTAATGTTTGAGACGGTGTTAAACGATAAAACAATCCAGTTTCATCAGCGTTATAAATGTCACAATCTGCATAATTTTTACGCAAATTAGGCCAAACGTGTTCCAACTAATTTTCCGAAACACCAACAGGAACGCTTGACGATTCTCCGCTTATTTTTCCAAAAACAATATTGTGTCTTTGACGAAAACGGGTAATCCAAGAAGAAGAACATTGAAAATCGATTTTATTAAAACGCTTCCCGAATTATAATAATATTATTAATCGCTATTGGTGAATATAAAAACCAATTTTCGTTTTAAAATAACATCGCTATATCCGGATGATCGTTATAACCGATATCGTTATATTATATACGAATAAAAGTACTACACATAACATATTATAAAACCAACCAAACACATTGCTTGGAATCGTTTTATCCGGAATATCGTTATACACGGCATCGTTATACGCGAATTTGAATGTATACATGTATATATATGGTTTGTACCTAATTTTATCGATTTTCATTTGCCGGGTCTTTCTGTTACAACCTGTATACATACGCCTATCCTGCATGTACGGCAGCCCGACGACATAATATTATGTTATATAACATTCGTTTTCCGCCTTCGCCCGAACGGCTGGCGCATTGATTAATTTTCCATACATCGGTAAACCTATATCACAATGTAATATTATAATATATGTGTAATCGCCGCATCACAGACCTGCAATTATACCGATTTACATATTATTATTATTATTATTACATTTACGCACACTTAGGTATTATATAGGTACCGTGTACCGCGGAGAGTATAATAATTGCCGCAGCGTTCGGCCGATTATATTGTGCAGTTGTATATGGGTACGACAAACCGAATTGATTGATTCGATTATTATGAATTACGATATTATAATATAATAATAATATAATATACTCATTACGTTATTATAATATTATAATATCATTATGTGTTATAACCGCACAGTGTATTAATAATTGTCCGTGTAAAACGCTAAATACCGCGGAGACCGAATAGAAATCGTTTTATATCTACCGTGATCGTACCATATTATATCGCGCACTATTGGGCAAGATTTTTGTTATTAAATCACGTCGATTGTAGGTATATCGTGTCCGGATAACAGGATTTCCCCCCTCCCCCCCGGTGAAGTAAACTATTTGAATAAGTAAGTAATTTTTTGGACGTTGCGCTGTCGGCCCGGTTCGAGGCCAACATTCTAAAATTTTAAGTCAAATTGAAAATTTGAACGTTTATAATGTAGTCACATATTATACTTATTAAGACACGTAAATAGATAAATATTACTAATTATAGAATAGTTTTATAGACTTGTGTTGTCTAAATATTTTCAAACAACACGCGCACAAAAATTAATAACAATAAAAAAAACGATACGACGTCCGTCCGATTTAAAGTCAACACTCAAAAACCGGATTTAAAAAGAAGTAATGATAGTCGGGAAAAAGTTTTTGACGTGACACCACGTCAACGCAAGTGAATAATTGCGACACAACAATATCGAAAATATTACAGATTGTGGATTTTGTTCGTATCTCGATATTCTTAACGGCGAGGTTAACTCGGAGTCGTGTGCACACACATTCGACGCATTTGAGGTAAAAACGTATACTTGATATGGATTTCTCGTAGATCGTTGCGTAAGTTCGAGGAACGATTTCCATAATATTATATTCGGCGAACGCGAAAAAAAAAAATGTTTCGTTATTATTTCTGTTCTTGAAAAACCGCGTACGTGAAATATAATCATGTGTACGAAAAAACAATGGTACGACCATGATTGTAGTGCAACAGGCGTCGGTCTTAATATAATAATAATTACTTCGAGGAAGTCGACGGTTACATCGTATGTAGGTACGAGCTTATCCGCACGAAACACTACTATATTGATTTCGTAACCAAATCACCGTACCTACTATTGGATATTATTATTGTTTTGGGCTTAGTTCGTCGGCAAACGCGTTGTTCGTTTATCATTTTTTTGTTTTATTTCAAATAAATCATTAATTATTTGACTCGACGGGTTTTTTCGTGTAGGCAAAACGACGACCGTCCAAACTTTATTTACCACGTCCAATCGGTTTTTCTATTTAATTCACACGGGTACGGTAATATGTTATGATAATATACGCTGCAGCACACGCGCTCACGTTTTCCTAGTACACAACAGGTACCTATATTTTTCATAAATCGTTTTCGCTAAAATGTTCAATATTTTACGGTCTTCTACGACGCTGCACCACACAGCGTTAGTGCGTGTGATTTAATACGCCGCATCACGCCACGTTATATTCGTTTCCGTTTAAAATCTATAAAATCTCTACACGAGTTATTATGTGCTATTAATAATAATATCGTTATTATTTCCGTATCGTATACTATTAGGTACCTGTCCGCGTGCGCCTGTGTTATATAGTTTATAATAATAATATTATAATAATTGTTGCCTGTGCATTATTATTATAATGCGTAGGTATAGGTGCGCGTATACCTAATATAGTAATATTATGTATGATGCAGCACACGACGTCGACGAAAACAGTACCTACGATTACTATTATAATACCTAGGTAGATATAGGTACCCACGTGGTATGTATCCACCCGGAAAGGGTACATGCGGGTGTCGACAATAATTGTATTTCATGAAATCCGCGTGAATATTTCGAAATTTACCGTAACACATTTTTTCAGCTAGGTACGATAAATTATGTTACATTTCGTTTTTATTAAAATATAATATATTGTACCTATATAATACCTGCTACTGTTATAATTGAATTAAATCAAAACGCATACATATTATACACAAACACATTATATTATACGCGTGTCGGTGTGTGTGCGTGTGCGCGTGCGTGTAGAAATATTAAACTAATTTGTGTATGGTCTGAATTAATTGTGTTACGGTGTATAGTTTCAATGTTTATTCATTAAGCGTTGCACAACAACTGCGTTTCTGTGTATCCTTCATACTTGATTTGAAATAACATTTAGTAAGAAATTATTGATGCGATAACACTGTTATTACTGCGGCAACTGCGCTGCTGAACGCCGCAGCGCAGACACACTGAGACAGATTTTCGCAATTTATTGTAAAAATTACACAAAACGATATCGAACCGAAGCCGTCCGAGTGAATAACATAAAGAGAAAAATCGATAAACTAATTAATCACAATGTACCTATAATACCTGTATAATAATAATAATAATAATAATAAATAATACCGGCTACGACGACGATGTCGACAACTCTGAAGATGCGTGAGTGTGGGTAAATCGTCCGCCGTGGCACCGTGTTCAACTCTGCAAATAAGTGCCATTAAATTGCGACTCGGACGTATCGCATTACAAGTGTGACCTAATTAGAAAAGAAATACGCACAATGATGGGTTTCGAATGTATAATATTATGCGATGTGTTACGGGCATTACCGGGAAATATATATACAATTTATATACACATTGTTGTCATCCGGGCAATATTTGAACCGCATATTATTTTTTGTGTAATATATTTTTTTAGGCATTAAAAAGGGTTGTTATACTAATAGTTCTATATGTATATAGCGTTGATGGAAAAAAAAAACAAAACAATTGTGTATGAAAATACCATTAATGATTTATTATAATTGTATTGTTGCCTATAATATTGATTGTACCTTTTTTATAACGAATATTTCAAAACAATATTATGATAATTATTATAGTTATACCTATTACCTATATTAGATGGCATAAAGCCATACGTTAAGATTATTGAGAACTGTATCGTTATTATACATATTTATTTGCACATGATTTACTAGAGTAAACATAGAATTGCAAAAGTCTGTACGACTTCTTACACGTTTATTTATTTGTTTCGCAGAGCTGCGTAAAAGTACATCGATATTCCGCATCAACATTATATTACATACTATTATAATTATTATAATATTGTTTTAAAATATTCATAATAATATAATGCAATAAATTATAATCAACAATTAATATTATATTTATTTATTAGCAATGATAAATAAATACAAAAAAATTTCATAAAGAACTGTTTGTCTGTACTCGCGATTCAAACTATGGTGGACCGGGCAATCAAGGATTACGATTTGGCCTGGACAGCTTTAGGCTTAAAATCAAAAAAAAAAACGGCGTTTACTGTAAGTCACTTAAATATGGTCCAAATAGGCTACGTGCGTATCGAATGTATCGTTATATAATTGTGACGATGTGATGATATGTTTAACATTTAAATTAGATACAATTTGCTATAAAACTAGATTGATCTATACTCAGCGGAAAAACGAAATGAGACAGAAGTATCGTCCGCAGCAAAAATCCGAAAGTATACAATTATTATAACGGGTGCACTCGTGTAATTATATAAAAAAATAAAAACCCGAATTTAAAAATAATAATCGATAGTCCGAAGCATAAAAAATATGTTCCGTAATAGGCATTCACGGAATAGGCATTAGCCTTTTAATTTTATAATTATTATGATTATTATTTGTTTGAGCCGAAAAAGCAATTAGATTCAATTTCGTTTAGTAAACAGTGCCGTTTATATCTTTACCAATATAACATAGATAAAAAATTATATTTATATAACAACATTATTATATTGTATAGACGGGTAGGTATATACTGCGGAGCATAAAGTCTAAAATCAATATTATAATATATGGACGGACATAATAATATAATACACGAGTGGCGTATAGGTCAACGATTTGTATTACGTGATCAATCAAAATTTTGTTTAGACGTACAAATATAAAACATATATATATAATATTGAACACGGATTTCGGGATGCAATGATTATTATTATATCTTGTGAAAATAATATTATATTTTTTTTCCGCCTTACACAAAATATTATAAGGTCGAAAATGTGAAGTACCTACCTAATAATCTGACCAAAAAAAAAAAAAAATGGTAATAATAATAACGTTCGGGCATGTCACGATAATCGCAATAAGTGCTATATAATCTAGAATATAATATTATACTCGTCGACCATAATGTTATATGCGTAGTGTGTAAATACGATTTCCGTACACTGCAAATACTCGTTTGATCGCTCGACTGTTCAATTTTTTTTTTCCAAACCGATTTTAAATAACCCGGGCACAGACACCGACGCGAATCGGATGCGCGCGACGTTATATCCGATGTGACGACGTCAAATATTATTACCGTCTCGGGTCTTATAATGTGCTGCGTTTATAATATTTTGACTATAATATTATATGTATAGGTACCTACGCAATGTGTTCTTCTAATATAGGTACAGACCAGCGGTTCGAGTTATAAACTTATAAGTAATAAATATATATATATATATATATATATATAGGTATAATTGGTACTTATATTATTACATCTTTCACGCGGTCGTTCTCGCCGCTCATGGTGTATATTCGAATTTTCGAAAAACATAATATTATTATCGGCACTATATAATATAATGCCGGGTTGCATGAACGACTGCGATTAAGTTAATGGTTCAATAAAATTTAATGCGCCAATCGTGGGCCACTAAAACATGTTTAAGCAGGGACCATAATGTTATAATATATTAGTTCACTATTGGTTCATTAAATTTGTATACCAATATATTTATATATGGTGTGTTTCAGTGTGTTCGTGCAACCCGGCAGAGGTCCTATCTATTTCGTGTAGAGATGTTAAATGTACGTACGTTTTTTTTTATTGTATTTTACCTATAGACAAATTGACGTAAATTCTGTAAATGTTGATACTTTTGTTATGTTGTCATGTATAGACGTACCATGTACCTACGTCATATATAGGGTCACCCCCATAGGAACTCCTCTCTATTTCGTTTCCATGAGCTTAGAACTATGGTAACGCTTATTTTTATTATTTACTGCATAGGTATAGTAGGGTATTCATATTATGGTATCACAACTTTGTAACTTTAATTGTGTATTATTGACAATTGACATTTGCTCATATTTTTAATCATTATTTTATGTGAAGACAAATATTAAAAACGTATCTATAAAATAAATAGCAAATTAATCAAATCAGACTCATTATAGGTACTTATAACATCAACAACAAGCAGCGGATACTATATCATTGACCATTGTCATAGACGATAGTTCACGATATCGATAAGATAAAATTTATTAAACAATAATGTGATGGTATTTAATAGTGATAATATTTTAGATATGGTACATGATATACTATTAGTAGCTACAGTAGCTGTGGCGAACGTTCGGACATTTTACACTTTATATAAGCTATATATAGTGCTATACCATTATATTATATTGATATATATTATGAATATTCACCTCGTTTAGAAAATTGACATTTGAGATATCACATGCTACTATGCTAGTTTATTCGGTAAAAAAAATAATTGGTAAATTTACAGAGCTTATACGTAATCTCTAATTTCATGTATCCATTTTTGTATCCACGCATATATACACAATATACTGGGAGTTGTTTACTGTAAGAGATACCGTGGTATCAGTCCACTAGTAATTTCACTTTGGAATGAAACGTGGTTTCGGAAGGTGAAATAAGGAGTGCCGAAATACACTCTTTGAACAATGTTAAATGTTTGACCCTTTGACATACACGTTGCAAGCAGAACACAAATTAATATTTTAAAGGGGAACGCCAAATTTTTTCTACAGATTCAAATATACTATTTTTATTATTAAAAAAATAACAGTAAGTTGAAATCCACTAATAATTCCTGTTTCTATATAACGAAATAGTTTGAAAAAATACTATAGTCTATAATACAAATCTGTAAAAAAATGGTCGTTGCTATTTAAAAAAAAGTACCTATTGTATCGCGTACTTGCACGAAGGGTAAACGGTTTGAAATTTTCTCAAAACGTGTATTTCGGTGCCTGTGCTCGCCTATCGCCAATTAATTTCATCCACCTGAAATAGATAATATCCGTTGTATAAGTATCTAGATTTGACTCTCGGCGCGAACACTGCTGCAGCACCAGCAGATATATTATGACGGGTACGGATTCGCACATGACGTTTATTATCACCGTCTACTATTATTATGTAGGGCGTAAAAATAAACCTTCGTGAGAACAGTCGCCAATATAGAAAACCTTATTTTTTCCCCTTTTCCCCTTCGCGAATCGCGTCGTCTCCGTGACGATAATATTATGTTTTCTTCTTCTTTCTTACGTGCAGTACCTTTACGAACGATAATAATTTATGAACTGGTTTGAGAAAGACGGCGACGGCAGCCGTGCAAAACTAGATCATTCCCTCAAAGTCGGCGCTGCTGTGTAGCAACAACATCGGCAGCAATATATGCAGTGGACATGTGCGCAATTTGTTGATGGAGACAAATAGTCCGCGTGCAAAACGACGGCGACGTGAGCGGATAGCCGACGGCGGAGTGCCGGGTACAAAAAAAAGAAGGTATTAATGTATATATATGTGTGTGTGTGTATTTATATATGACGATAGTAATAATAGTAATAATAATAAATAAATGAAATAAAATAAAAAAATAAAACACGGCATAAATCAATCTCGGACACGGCGAACGGTCGCGTCTCTCAACGGTAATATCTCTTTACGCGCGCATGTATACCAGAACCATATACCAAAACTGGATCGATCTGATCGATATATATATATATATATATACACACACATATGATTTGTAGTAGTGCAGTGCGTAATATCGTATACACATACGAGTCCAGTCGAGCGTGCGTGCAATATAATAACGCGAAATACAATAAGAAGAAGACGAAGAAGAAGACGAAGGAAATATCATATATAAGTCATGATGTGCAAGTGTGTGCGTGCAGCGCGAGCGTTTATAACGTGATCGCAATAACCTATACGAGAGACGCGGAGAGATAATAATATTAAAGAACCATCTGCCCGGCGTAAACGTCGCGATACGAATTCCTTCGCGCCGCTCCGTCGATGCGGGTCACTCTTCTTTATATATATTATTTATTGATTTTTTTTTTCTCTTTGTACACACATATTTATTTTATTTTTTTTTTTTACTTTTTATATTATATATTATATTATATATTTTTTTTTCCTGCCCGTTCGGAATAACGCGCGTCGCCGATAAATAACGAACGATATCAATTTGCTCGGCGACACGTCGTTTTGCTTTGACTAACGCCATACGCCAACTGGTTATCTCATATATACCTACGAGCATACATATATATATATATAATATTAGGTACACACTCTCTCTCACGCACACACACACACACACAAACACACACTCTGGTTGTGATACGACGCATTTGTGTATAATATTATATGTGGATTATATAATAACTGCGCGATATTAACAATATAATATTATTATAATATTATATATATTATTTTTATGTTAAATCGACGGATTCTAGTTTGCATATAGCACCTGCAGTATATTACCAATGTTATAATGATGCGTGGAGGGCGAATGAATCGTGAATGCAAACAAATAATTTTTTGTGGGATATTTTATATTGAATTTACGATTAAAATTTTAAAATATTTAAATGACAAAAAAAGCGAAAACACTATATTAATAATATTATTTTATTTTAATTATTTTTAATAAGATACTGCAGTGTCCGAGGCCCAAAAAAATAATTTGAAATATATATAATAGATATTGACAATAACTTAATGATAAGTAGTAATATAATAATTAAAGGTAATAATGTTAGTAAAGACCCGGTTGACGATTTCGTTCAAGAATAATTTAAGGTGAGGGGTTTCAATAGGGAGCAGTACTCATAAAACGATAATATTAGGGGAGTTAATAAATAATTAGAAAATTAAATGGAACAAAAATATAATTCTTCCATCATATAGATTTTTTTATTTTATATCATTCGACCTATTTATTTGTATGTGATTTACTAGAATGGCACTTGGAATAATTATTGCAAAGTTCGTATGCTTTCCGTCACTTGCGTACATTTCAGACATTCGCTGTCATCATAATAATATGCGTATAATATTACCTTAATTGGTTTAAAATCTTCGGTTATAGAATTATAATTAGTAACATTACATTAATTCATTTATTTATATTAATCATAATTTTAATACATTTTGCACAAAAATAATTGACTGTTTTCGAGGTTAAAATTCACCGAGCAGGACTAAATAATATTGCTACCCGTAACGTATATAAATTATATAATACCTGTAACCAGTAGGTATATTTTTAATATTTTTTAATATTGTAGTATAATAACACATTTCGAAACTATTATGATGATGAACCTTGTATTCAATTAGATATTAATCTTTTTTACTCGTAAACAACAATTTTAATTTAATACACTTAATTAAAAAAAACTCGGAAATTTGTTTGCTTATAATTTAATAATTTATATATATATGTTTTTTCATTTATTTGTCTAATATTAATATAATTTGTCTATTCTTCTAAAATGATTACAACATTCAATATGGTTGAAACGCTATCCTATAAAAGTTCTTTAATATGGCGGAAAGCAGAATCACTCGATCACCTATATATTTACGATTTGGCGGAAAGGTAATGAAATGGACTTTACCGGAAACCGGTAACTTCCACTCTAGTTGTATTAAATATAATAGGTATAAGGATTTAGGAGTATACCTATATATCTATTTAGCGCGCTGGTATATATAATACTCACGATTGGCGGACCTATTTAATAATATAATGCACATCATAATAGCAGCATACAACAAATACATTTTCTTTTGTTATCTTACTATTATACGCGTTAACGCTTTATTCTTTTGGTTATGTCCGCGAGCACAGTGGCACACATTGAAGTTCGTTACTGATCTTTCTATGGGTGGTATACTGCATAGGTATAGTTATAACGATATAAATATTCAATCAAATGTATAATATTTGAATATATATTATTTTCCAAAATATGCAAATCTATACATAAAACACGCATATATAATAGGTACAAGCAATATTTTTTTAAATGTTACGAAAGCTCACTCTGCGCGAACGTGCTAAATTTCTGGTTTCTAAATGTATTTTAATAGAACGCAATAATAAATTCAATATTTGATAACCTTTATGTTATATTAATTGTACCTACGTTTTGATATTGGCTGGTACGCTCATATTTTGATATTTTTAATACTACAAACTAGTAATTTTTATTATTTACTACTTTGAATAGAACCGTTGTAAAACCATTTATCTGTGTAAAATATTAAAATATTTAAAAACTCTATACAGTAAAACGTATTTCTAGTTTTTTGTTTTGAACTATGAATATCATAACGTTGAAATGAACAAATTAATAATCAAATAATCATGTGCCTACTGGCAAGTAACGGTCGAACACAACAGGTGTACTAATATAGATAGTGTACTAAATTCATGTGTAGAAACATAATATAAAGTTATATGATACATTGGCCGAAAGTTTTAACGGTTAATACTATATATTGCACTTGATATGTGAAAATTCATCATTGACTTTTATACAAGATGTAATTATTATTGTTTTTTAGTTATAATATTAGGTAGTCATAATATTTTCAAAGAATCCAGAACATGTTATGTATACATATAAAATATATATTTATAGATAGATATTGTATGCTATATTTTGTATAATATCTCGCTAAAATAATAATTGATTTTCGATATAGGTACCTACTCGAAGAAGTATAGCTCAATACAAATATATAATAGACATCTATAATATCAAACTATTTTCCGGATGTTGGATTTTCCTTCAATTTTGACCGTTTTTGAATAAATATACTAGTGGGTACCTACTACCTACAATATACATATACATAGTATTACCTATGTTGTTCAATATAATTTTATGTTATATATAGATCATAATAGAGATACATATTATAACAATATAATATATCAATGTTCTGCATTGGAAACCATAAAATAGAAGAGTACCTACCTATATAGGCTCTTTTTATTTTTCCAAATAATATGATTTGTATTTCTTGTAAGTCATGTGATATAAAATGTGTACGCGTCTATTATACTGCTGCAGTATGCACATTATTGCACATAATATCATATAATATGATATAATATGTAGTATGCTATATATTGTGTATTGTTTATTCTTTTCAACTTTGTAATCTTTCTATATAGTTAACGCATTTACGCTGCACCTTAACGCGAGTGGATGCGCTGTTATATAGTCGATATCGCATGTAAATAAATAAGTGTTGCGGTTATTACGACTGCGCATTGATATTTATTTTTTTAACTTGCTTGTTTTTCCGATATTAAGTTGTCAGATATATCGTATAGGTATAAATCGAACTTTGAATTGACAGAACTTATACCAATCGTTTTGAAATCGTCTGGAAAACGATAATAACAATTTTAATAGCATAGCGCGTATAGAGGCGTATATAATATTATATATAGCCACGTAGAGGCGTACGCGTCATTTATTACACATATATTACCCATATTGTATGCATGTATATACGTTTTAACGGTAATAAGTATTAACTAATAATAGTGACGTCTCACCGCAACGTGTACGATATCACATTGTTGCGTGCTGCGAAATACGTATCCTTGCGGTCTTGTCAATTTATATGGTCATAAAACTTAAGTATAGGTATTTATACATTTGCCTTGATACTTAAAACGTTTTGTTTTTATCACAATTCACTCGAAGCGAGTTAATTAGTACGATGCTGTGTGCAATGCGTTTATCGTATTTCTATACTTTTTTAGATTTTGAATGGAATCATGAATGTGTATGAATGTATATTATTGGTTTCACAAAGACGTCTAAAAAGCGTTACTCAGATTACGTACGTGAATGTCATCATTTCTGGAGCAGTAAAAATGGTTTGATTTTAATCTTTAAGGGTAGTTTCTAGTTTCAAATCGGAAGTAGTTGGTAGTATAGTCGGAAGCATATTAATAAAGGCAGGCAAGGGACAAAAAGGATGATTAAAATTCTCACGACTTATTCAAATAATCTAGAAAAACAAAAAAATGTTAAAAACAATTTAGAAATTTTACTCAAAACCTGCAGTTAAATTCAATTTTATCTATTATTCTGTTGTAAATTGATATTATGAATAATTGTAAAGACTTGAATTTAAGCAAATAGCTTATGGCATAAAGCTTCAAAATGTTCAAAACGTACATGCATATACGTTTTTGTTACAGACATTTTATAAATAGAAGAAATATATAGTTTTTATAGGCTTTTGAAGTTCAGATTTTGAAAAAAATCATCAAACTTCCAAAATGTACAAATTATTTTTAGTTTAAATTTTCAAACTAGAGCTTGATAACGTATTGCATAAGGTTTTTTTTTCTTACCGAAACCTAAAAAAATATATCAAAAATATGCATAATTTTTTTATTAATATTATAGATTTTTTAAGTTCAAATGTTGATGAAATTTTCTATTATCCTGGCAAAAATTATTTCAGCCAATATATATTGTTTAACTCAACGACAAAAAATTCTTATTGCAATACCTATATAAATATCCTATAAAATATCCTTAAAACTATATTATATAGGCTGACAGACAGTATACCCGGTCAGAAACCTAGCAATATGACTCGTGATTCATTTCAAATTTAACACATTGCAGCAATATAAATAAATAGAGGTAGGTCCGCCCGACAATAATTACTATATTATAATATATACAGCAGAGCGACTTCCTCAGTTTTTTTTTTTTATTGAGATTCATATTTTTTGAATATTAAACACGCGATAGATTCATAAACAGCTCATGTTATATACGCATTGAGATATTTATAAATATGTATATTGATACACATTGAATAGGTAGGTAGGTTTATTATAAAAAAAAAATTATAATTCTTTTCTCACATGGGTATTACATTTTATTATATTCTCGAAGACTAAATGAATCTAATAATAATATGGGTGCATTGAATTACTCGAAAATTGTAAAATGGTTTTTTTTTATACATTCGTGTTCGGACGATTTGTAATAACTTATAACCACCTATACCTACTATACGGCGTCTGCCAAAATGTTGTCGTTCTTGATATGTTTATTTGGATCTGATATCATGGAAATGGATTTTACACTGAAACAGATTATAATATTGTCATAAATATATAGGTATTATTATCCATTAAACATGTTGGGTTTCGTATTAAAACAAGCGACAATTACAGTTTGAATGTTAATGGCGATACGTAGCCAAACGCGCATTGATTATGCAAATCGCTGTAATTTAAAAATCGCTGCAGTGTATATTTGATATATTCAGAAAATGTCAAATAAAAATTATGAAACAATTTACGTTTCGCATGTATCATATATATGCACATTTACACAAAATATAAATACAGGCGTATAATGCGTACCTATATATACATAATATCTATATTTTATGCTTACCTATACGCATATACCTAGGTATAGGTATATAAAGTAAAAATAAGACACTATATTATAATATGTACAAGTACGGTATTTATATTTTCTACGTTGCGTGACGCGGACTTTACTATTATTTGTTTACCGTATTGTTATATTTTTCCACATTGTGATTATTATGTAACATTGACCCTGTAACACATTAATTAATTATGCAACTCTATTTAGTATTTTTAGTTCACTTGATATATGCAAATAATTATACGAACGCATACTATTGTGAGAATAGTCGATTTGATATATATACCGTCACGTTTATTTTTTGGCAACGAAAAATAATATAATTATCAACCTCTGTTTAATAATAATAAAAAAAAAAAAACCAGGTGTGTAATATTTGTATCACTGCAGTATAGTGTAGCCAAAAAATACAAAAGAGGTGTGGTGGAAACAACACAATTTGAACGATGGCTAGCTTTTTTTATTATCAACATATTATACTGTAGCAGTTATAATAATAATAATAACGAAGTAATCCGTGTAGGTATGTCTGTAGTGCATATGTGGACACGTACAGGACAATTATTTAGATTAACGTATTTGGCACGTAACGTTATACACCGCGATTGTGTTTGTACGTCATGTCCAACTAAAACTTGTAATATTTCATAGGTATATATTTAGTGTGAGATTTTTTTTTTCTAAAAATTTAACTCGCGTATAAGTTGGTACTTAACCAAAAAAAAGTTTCGATTACGCTTTCAGGATAATTGGTAATTACGATATTATACTATTCCTGCAGCAGTGTAGGTATAAATATAATTATGTTACCGTATAGTATACGAAGATATCGATTTCTTTGCCCTTTCAATCACGCGGGTCGCGAGAATGTAAGATCTCATATATAAGTATAGCGTCATATATTGTATGTCATCAACCGGGTCATATCGCGCGTTGTGAGTTGTATAATAATGTTGAGAAAATCATTAAAGATTCTGACGTCGATGAATATAATATAACATATATGTATTATATAGGTCGCGGGTAATATATATTTTATTCGGTGGTTGCAGTGTTGATATAGTTCGGCAATATGGAAAAAATTAAACGCACGCGCACTCGAATAATAATATACCCGATTATAATATTACAGGAAAACTGTATACGTCACGCGCGGGCGTTCAAATCTCCGCGGATATTAAATTGAAAATTGGAGCGGACCATTATTGGTCTCGGGTCGCTCTTTAATTCGCACCGAAGGGTCGTAATAAATACGCTATATAATTGTACATCGTGGACCGGAACGTAAAATGCACGGCGGTGACGTTCTTGTGCAGACGAGTATATATAGAATAGATTCGTCCGTATACGACTGCGATTTCTCTGTATATACCTATATGGCTATATATATATATTCCGACATATTATTATAATATGCGCGAATGTATATGGATACGTGTGACGCCCTCCGGGATGATGGTTATAATACACTTATGGTTACCTATATATAATATACATAGGTAATATATATATAACCGGAAAAAGCGCATCGCTGAAACAGCGGCAGGATTTCTTGGCTCACGTGACCTTTGCCGGAGGCGCACATCGCCGTTGGTGCACTATCGCGAAGAAGCGACCATATAATATATATATAATATTATGTACCTATATGTAATAATAATAATACGGGGCTATAAAAATCGAACTCGGGCCAAACGTCGTGACATTCTTAACCACGTTAAAGAAAGTATACATATATATAGGTATAGGTACATATAATATTATTAATATTATACACTCCGACACACACACATTCGACGAGTATCTATCTATGTACAGCACATATACATATATATATGACACTTTTCGAGATATTAATATATACAAGCATGGACATGTGTATAGGCGCATATATATATGTAGGTACAATATATAGACTTATCGGCAGTTAGCCGTGCCCCGCGCGCTGGGATTGCGACCCGGCGGGAAAATAAAATAAAAAAACGGCAAACGATGTTCGCGGACGATAATTAAAATAAAAAAAAAAAATAATAATGTAAAAAAATACGACGAAGACCGGTGACGACAACGGCGGCGGCGCTTAACCTTTTTCACCTATTCGCCCGGCACAGGGTCCAGTTTTAACGTCCCGCTCACGATTTCCCCGCGCTCGCTCCGTTGCTTCGCGGTTTCCCCTCGCACACCCATCACCCACACCGCACCCACCGACGATGCCCCCTCGGGATTAATATAATATGATATCGCCGTCGGCGGCGGTCAAGAGAGATGAATATATCTATATATACACGAGCGCTTATAATATTATCAACTACATATTATTATATATGTATACATATTTATATAACATATATATTGATCGTCTCGGTCGCCGCACGTACTTTTATATTACAAACGCGTATGTATACACGTAATATTATAAATACCAGACAAATATGTATTTTGTATATATATATATATAGGTATGTGTGTGTGTATGTAGGTATAAGTGCCCAAGTCCACCCGCGAGTAAAACACACACACGCCCATTATATTATATATGTTCGTCTTTATATATATAGTGTCTCGCGGGATGCTGCTGCACTGTGTGATTTCTAAATCGGCTGCGACGCGTATATAATATCGATTTTTATAAGCTCATCGCGAAGGCTTTCTCCTAAATACGAAAAATGGCGCAGTCACTCGTATTTTTCTACCATTATTTTTGTTTTTATTTTTAATCACCGTCCTCGGCGTTTGTGCGTAGTATACAGCCATACAGGTATATACACTTTCTTTCGACCGCGACACGTCGATAACCCTTATTCCGTTGATAAGGTTTGTTTTTGCATATTATATATACATGTACGTATACCTACGAACTGCTATAACGAAGACGTATCGATAACAGCTGTGATAATGATTATGATGGACCAATATATCATATAGGTTATAGCTGGTGTATATGATTTCGCTAAACGTAACGTCCAGTCATCCGATCACGCGTTTTGTCCTCAAATATTATATATGAACCGCTGCAGCAATCGTTGTTTTGACGATTTTTATACCCCATCATCATATAATATTGTATTGAAATGGAAAAATTACGCTTTTCGTATATACGGACGCCAAACATATACATTATATAATATATGAATCACCCCGATTTAATATTATTACACGTGAAATGGAATTCGACGGCTTAGTCGATAAAATCTCCAACTGTTGCACGTCTGCTGCAGGTGCAGAATCGCGGTCGTCCCGAAATCGTAAATGACAACTCACGGACGATATATTATTATATACAGAGTGATTCACCGAGCATGCTCATCCCCGTTTTTTTTTCATATATATGATGTTAAGAATTTACTCGAATTCTGATTTTTGGAACTTTGAAATATACTCAATGACCATATTTTTAAATTCTTGAGATTTTTTATACCAATAATACTATACTTGCGTAAACTTTAACGAGTAGTTTTTAGTTATTAAAATGTTTACATTAAGCATTAAGGATAACAGTCGATAGGTACCTACTTAAAAATGGTTTAAAAATAACATAAAATATATGGCGGAACTACAGTATTATAATAGTTACCACTTGGACCATTTTTATAAATTTCAAATAAGTATTAATATATAAATTACTATTATTTTAAAATTACCATAACCTATTTTCTTAACCCATCATCATAGACCAAATTTTGATTTCGATACTTAAAAATGTTCAGAGAAGTCATCCGCATTTACTGAACAATGGAGAGTTATTTTAGGCGGTTGTAAAAGCAGAAGTTTGTATCTCTACTATAGACGCTCCTAAGTTTTAAACTATGGTACATTTTAAAATTCCGAAAATCAAATTTTGAATATTACCGCATAATATAGAAGAAAATACATGTGATTGGCATGCTCGGTGATTCACCCTGTATACTCGTACGAAACGTTTATAAATCCAAAAAGGGAACATAAAAAAAAAAAAAAAACACTCGAACACGCAAGAGTATAACGATGACGTATCGCAGCCGATCTTCTGCGGGATATTTGGTGAGAAAACGGATGACGGAGAAACTGAATATATATATATGTATCATTATATTGCGACTCGTTATTCGTATATTATATCTGCAGTATATACCTATATATTATCGTGATATATATAAGACCACTGCAACAGTCACGTCCAATTCCGTATAAATCCTTTTTCGTTTTTTCTTCGCCAAATATATTATAATATATTATATTCACATCATTTATACACACCGAGTTTTCGGCGTTCTTATATATATCGAATTGCCAAAAGCAATCCGTCCGTCCGTCCGTCCGTCCGTCTCGTTTAACGTATTACATATATTATTATGTTATACGCGTATAATAATATATTACAATACAGGTATTCACGTGTGTTGTGCCGTTCGTTTGTCGAACGTTTTTCGCCATTGTGGTATATCGCGAAAAACCGAGTACCTACCACGCGTACCCATAACCACGGTATCCGCACTTCACGACGATTGAAAAATCTAAACAGTAGGTAGGTATACGACGACATACTAAAACTATACCGCATACATGATTCCAGACGATTCCACTCAAAAAATCTATCACCGTCGTGTAGGTATATAAGTCTCTCTCTGGAAATCCAATACGCGCCGTCGAAAACGTCAATGGTGCAGAGACTTATAATACGTCTTATTCTGTTTGATAAAATAATAATCACTTTGCGTTCCACCACCAGACTTGTGCCTCCCTCCCTTCTCAAATCGTTCATAATATATGTAAAATAAATTCTGTATATTATTATATTATCTGTCTTCGTGTTTTCATACCATTAATTATGGTACCTGTATAAAGCATATAGATTGTTAATTTTCTTAAAAAAATTTAAATATTATAAATACAGTGAAACTTCCATAGTAGTTCCATAGAAATTATTCTTTGCACAGAATCAAATAAATTTGGTTCTATAATAATTATATCAATTCGGTTTGGCTCTAAAAAATATTTCCATCCATATCAGAAAATGTCCTTTAACGGAACAGTTTATGTTCGTCGTGTGGAAGTTTAACTGATGTATACATCACGTGGAAAACTAAATTTACCAAGGCATGGAAACGCTGCAGACATAATATTATATTGATATTATCATATTATAATAAAAGTATATGGGTAGGTACTTACAGTATTTTGGCATTATATATTCGTCGTCGTAAAGTGCTTCGGCGGACAATTTTATACAATATTATACAGCGCTATGGCGTACCTGTTGCAGATGATCATCGATATTCGGTTGATTAATCGTCGTAATATTATTATTATATTTAAAAAGGACCGACGGAATTAATAAAATAAAAATGCGTACATATAATATTATTACAGCGCTCGTTAGATAATATGATAAGATTTTACGATTAAATTAATTTTATGACTAGGTTTTGAATGAGATGCACAATATATACGCATGTGCATATTTATAGTTTATACCTATAATATAATAGTGGTCACTTCAGTGGATAAAGTACCTAATAAGAAATAATAGGAACCGCTCATGCATATAATACCTAACGCAATATATTATAGATGTATATACACACCTAAACACAGAAACTTGAGTATCAACGAATTTTTTTTTTTCGTTCGTTTTTACGACCGTCTGACGTCTAGAAAACAGAATTTTCAATTTCTTCGATTTTACACGAATTTTTACTATAAAATAATTGAAAATATTACCATTTTTTATCGCTATAAATTACTTTGTTGTAGATTGGGCTTTTAACGGCCGTCGTATAATCGGTGCACTATAAAAAACGTAAAAATAATAATTCCGAGAACGACAAATATCAAAATGTTAATTTGTTACATAAAACGTTTTGGACTGAATATATTCTCGGGCAAAAACTTGTTCATCTGTTCGTGTTTAACTCCAATAAAATTGAACAAAATACTTATCAGGCTACGCGTATGGCGCCATCAAATTTTTGTGAGTCTTATTAGAATTTAATGATATGATTCGAGTGTATTCGCACTGTATATTATGCATATCCATTACACTGTTATTATTATTGGCTTGTAAGTTAAATTTGTTGTTTTTGGATATGATTATTCGTGGCGTCGACTTTTTGAAATAAACAATAATGGTAATAACATTTTAATAATTTCCAAATTTCCAAAAGAGGAATTGATTATTTTAATGTTATGTGAGAACCTGTACATTTGAAATAGATACCTATACTATACGGAGGACGCGATGACAATCACAATACATGAATTATGTAATAAGTATAATAGCGAATCATGTCATTTAGATCGGTTTATTTAAGTTTTCATAACAATTACGGTCGTGAGACCAATACATAAGCACAATATTACGAGTACACACAACAAGGATATAAGTGAATTTTATTACAATATTATTTACATTAGACGAATTAATCTAGAAGAGGAATGACGGCGATCTTCATTGGCGATCTCATCGTCCGGTCTTCTAGAGAGGTATAACGATGAGTTGGGCAATTATATATTATAATTTATAACCTATACCCGCTGTCGTTGTTTTCCCTCAAACATTCAATATTTCCTTTCACGAGTCGTGACACGCTGCAGCAGCAGTCGCATAAACCAATGCGGATACAATCGTTTTGACAATATATATATATATGACTCTATAATACAATATACCCCCCCCCCAATCATATTATTACGTCACTCGGCACTGCAACCGTGTATTGGTAAGACATAATAATTAAAATGTGAAATATCATATTCATGTCGCGCCGACGCGTTTTGCCGGCCGACCGGCCAGCCAGCCGTCGGACCGATGTCATTGAACTTTAAATTGTACGCGTCTTCGGACTGATTTTTAATAGTTCCACATTGTAATAATATGTGACTGTGTGCATGTGTGAGTGTGTGTGACTGTGTCTGCGTGTGTGTGCGTTTGTGTCTGCGTGTATGTATTTTATTTTATATTTTTTATTCATATGAAATTTTCGTCGCATTAAGACAGGTTGTATGGTAAAGACGAGAGAGAATAAGAAGAAGAAGACGAAGGAGAAGAAGAAGAAGAAGAAGGAGAAGAAAAAAAAACTAGAACTGGAAATAATTTCAAAAGTACAAAACAGGATTTTGGGACGAATCGAGATCGCGATAAACCCTGAAGATGATCCTAATTGAAAAACCGGTCGCCGCCGCCGCGAGTGGGCCGTGAAACAAGAGTGACCCGAAAATTTGTCACCTAACAACCGGATTTCGTAAGAGCTGATTTCTCTAAAGCTTCTTTTCGGGATCGAGATCGATAAATAATAGTCAACCTGTTCGTCGTCGTCGTCGTCGCCGCCGCCACCGACGCCGTCGAACAACACTCGGATTTCAGATGCGTACGATATCTGCTTGTACTACAGTATAATACCATTATAATTATTCGCTCGATCGTTTCGACTGTGTTCGGTATATTAATATCCAACGTGTATATTTAATATATATAATATAATATATAAAGGTACTACTCGGCCCAGTGACAGCAGCGGTGCACGTTATAACACGCGTTGTAACGATTGTCGTTTCACCGTGTCATCCGCACACATATGCACATTATAATGTACACGCCTATTTATATTATATATATCAAAATTCATAATTTATTTCAGAGCGAAGGCTCAACATTTGAGCTTCAACCGAAATCGGCGTGTTGTGGGTGTCCGGAGTGGTCGAACGCGTAATACGCTGTATAGAGAACCGTGTAGACAGACATTAATGAGTATGAAATAATAAACTAACAAACAATAAATGCATTAGGCGTACTTTTAACTTATCGTACTACTTACGGTCCATGCGATGACATAACTAACAAACGATGAGTTTGTATTATATTTCTATGTTCTAGCCTATATAGGAAACTGCATTTAGTAATGATATACTAAACACACTTTCTCAACAGTAAATTTAAATTCCAAACGATGAATTTAAATTTAGAAACTTTTGTTTCGCATTGTTTTCCTTTATTTTTGGCATTCTGTACTTCTCTAGTGTAATTTTTGGCTATTTTAAGTAATTTTAGATTCTGAGTGGATAGCGATGAATATATTGATTATACAAGGATGTGACGTGTTTTTAATTTTTTCAGTTGTTTCATTTCCGTGGGTATTTAAACCACAGAGTAATAATAATAAACACAGTTTGTTTGTTATCGTGGTAACGAATTAACAGACGATGATTTACTGTATAATATATTATATTATCTATTACCTACTCTGGTCGGTCAGATATAAAACGTACACTGTAAACTTTGCAATTATATATTTTAACGAAACGTGTAATTATAGTAATAGTACAATAGTGAAATGTCTACTTTTTAACGGCGTACATAAAATTACGAACGGGACTGGTCCGCTATAACCTATTGTTTTGCCCTCGTTCTGCGGTTATTTCATATGTTTCGAAGCATTCCCCATTAATGTTGACATTTTTATTACGTTTTAGGTTTAACGCGCAATTTCTGTAGTCTGCGAGTGACAGCGATTGACTGTACAGCGTATTGAAACAATATACGAAATATAATAACTGTATCATTACTCTATTTTATGTTATACATAGCATCAATGAAAAGGACCTATGCTAGAACGGTCGTTATAATTTCAGTTGGAATAAGACGTAAATAACTAAAACAAGTATAGGTACGTATAATAAAATAACTGATTGGATCGCATGATGGGGTAGTAGGTACTAATATAATATAATATGGATATGGAAAATATCGCCTCACCCGAAAAGAAATATTATTATTACTATGAACAAAATATATTATGAGTTTTGGTCGGGGCACGCGTATGTAATATAATAAATATTGTACAACTGTTATTGTAAGCGCACGTCGTCGATTGTCGTCGTCGTGTCGCCGTCGTCGGACGAGTAAGCGTGTGGGTGGGTGTTCCGACGATGATTGGAGAAAGTGTGCCTATATATATATATATATATATCTTTATACATATGTACCTACAATAATAATGATAATAATAATAATATGATGTACGCGTGTTGTGTTATTTATTTTATATTTTTCTCAGATTCCGAAGACCTATAGGCGGGGTGGTACGACGCATCCCGGGTATCTATATATACATGCCGGGTATAATATATTGTACACGACGATTAATTATCGTATCGGCTATAATATCATATCATATACGCGCGTTGTATAACATAATATATGCATAATTAGAGGTGTCTTGCTCGTCTGTCGTGCAGATATTATTATAACGGCAGCAGTGTTGCGCAGTGTATAACACACGCTCGCATTATACACATACCTGTACACGGTTATTAGTAATATATATATATATAAGCGGAGGTATAATGTTCTGTAGGCAGAGGTACAACTCGTATACGATATTATTATAATATTATATAATATTATGATATGGGCGCGCGCGCCAGCTCGCGAGGCCGCTGGGTGGCCTTTGTAGAACAATCGCACGACGAGTCGTAAAACATAAATCCGTTCTAATATGATATTTTATTGCGGTCGTATGTCATTTAGCGCCCGGCCGGCTCCCGGCACAATAAAACACTGCAGTGTTGTAAAATCGAAAAAAAAAACCACCGCTCGCACACACGCGCACCCATATAATAATATTATGTACCTTATATATGTATATGTGTGTGTGTGTATGCGACGTGTACGTATTATAATGTTATACGCGCACGTCTCTGCGCAGGTGTACGATAATATATAATAATAACAATATAATACGAATATGAATTATAGTGGGAAAATTTTAAAGAGAAAAAAAAAACGGACGACCGCTAGAATCGTATTATAATATGAGAAGCGCGAACGTCGTGCAGTATACCTGTGTGTGTAGTATAAGACGTTATAGCGTCTTCACCGGGGGGAGAGAATAAAAAAAATAGAAATAAAAATGTTGTACACGCAGCGGATTATTATTATTATTATTCGCCACCTCGACGGCGGCGGGTCACGCGGCGGAGTTGTAAACGGCGATAGCGTTGGGTTTTCGGGAAAGGGAGCGCCTTGATAAATGTGGACAACACCCAAACCGAATGGCATGCTGGTCCTCGTGAGTCTGTGTGCGAGTGTATAATAATATTATACTGGATCTTCTTCTCTCTGCGGGCGACTTTATATAATATGGGACACGCTCACACTCGTAACGTGCTCGCGAGGTTGTGTGTGTGTGTGTGTGTGTGCAGACGAAACTCATTTATAAGCCGTCGGAGGACCGCGCGGGGTCCGTGAATAATTTTCGTCTTCTGCGCACAGGTGCGCGAGCGCTCGCGATATTTTCGGAAACGGATCTGGTTCCAAAAACTGGATTTGTCGCCCGAAATCGATAGCGAAACGCGCGCGCGCATGATAATGTGTATTAAATATTATTATAATCTCTGTCTCTCTCTCTCTCGCACACACACACACACACACACACCCCGACCGTGTCATGAGGTACCGACCGCGGTCGTCCGCGGTATATACCTACTATAATAATGTAATATACGATCGCCGTGTGTGCAAGCGGGCGACGGTGGCGCGCGCGAGCGGGCTCGGAGTCTCGTAGAAAGTAAACCCGTTGCAGATTTGGCAACCGACCAAAATCAAAATATATATAATAATAATAATAATAATAACGTGTATACGCCACAAACCGCTCCGATACCATCTTCGGGCACACAATTTTCGGACGACAAAAACACGTAAAAATAAAAAAAAAAATAAGGAATAAAATACCTATAATATAAATAATCGTTAATTAGATATTACAATAAAGGTATATATACCTTTTATAAGTGTACCCATATACATGTATTGTGTATATTTTATATGGCGATGATCAGACGCGTCCGGAAATCTCCTCGCTGCGATACCTATATATATACATGACGATATTGAATCTGTTTTTCGCGTATTACATATACAGGTTATACGTACCGATTAATAATCATTTTTATAACATGCTACAAATATGCGTTTAGTCCGTAATAAAAAAGTATAACCGTGTAATCGTCACTATACAATAATAGTCTACTATACTGTCGATGCGATTGCTTCTATATGTTTATATAAAGGTATATAATTGTACATTATAATATCGTGCCCGCGTGTTTTTTTGAAGTTGTAAAGTTTCTTTTCTATCACGCTTTTCATGGCCGTGCATGATTTTGACGATTTTAAGATCAATCTATGAACTCAAAATTCGACATAATATAGTAAATTACAGTTATTGTTTTATGCACCTCTTTACCCGAGTAAATGTTTGTTATAATATGCTTGCTCGTCTGACACTCTTACCGACAATTATTGTGATTACAAAGAACCCACCAATTTTGAACGAAAACTGCGACCTCTAGTCAATAAGCTAGTCGTCCGGGTAGTATATGAAAAACACGAACAAACATAAAAGACTATATTTCATGAAAACGTAACAGACAAATAGGCAAGCGCGTTTTATACAGGGCCGTGTCTAAAAAACAACGCTGGATTTGAAAAGTCTGACATTTTTGACGATCTTTCGACTTGAATGCACCGTGTGATTTTCTTCTCACGGAGATATCACTATAAGTCACGAGTTTACCAGAACGAAGTGCACCGAAATGTCTTGGAACTCAATCAAGAAATTCAACGTGTCCTCGGTTAGGTTGGTGGGCCAATGCGTGTTATCAGGGGATGGTCAATTTCATGGAACGAATGACCGACTGTAGCGCTAGTAGGAAGGGGGTGGGGAGAATGTCGGATATTTTTTTTTCCGCTCGAACCTAAACTTTTCCCGAAGAGAATTGTATATTTTTTTTTACAAAAATAAATTTGATTTATAGCAGTTTAATTTCGGCGTTGTTTTTGAGAGACACCCTACAATCGTATACTTACCTATATCAGTAATTATTATTGGATACATGTCTTTTCTTCATTTTCCAATAGTTCCCGCAAGTGGACGGGTGCAAGTATAGTCCTCTTTTTCAGGATTCTGTCGCAGTGGGGCCCTCCCGCACAGTTCGATCCGAGCACACTGCACACACCTCCTTATATAATATTTATAATAATTTACATCGCCTAAACGCGTTAAACGATTACCTATTATCATTTTGAATAAAAATATTTTACAGTGCAGGATCGTTTTCGAATATTAGTATATACCTGAGATGTGGTACTAATAAATATGATATTGTTATTGTGTAATCCTTCTTTGTTCAAAAATATGCATTATCTAACATTACATTATATTATTTCCTATGTGCAGGTATAATAGTCCGGTCAATTTTTATAGTCATCATCACTCATTGTCAATGCAATTATATGTATATAGATCCACCTGCGTTCCCCATTAGATCCCGAGTATATATACGGCGCAACTCTTTCCCCCGTCAATCGATTGTATTGTCCATACTTGCAGTCGTCTATTCAGCGGTTTGGCTTTTCTTTTTTTTATTATCTCTTCCAATTACATCGATATATTATTGTGCTTGTCGGCTAACGCTCTGCATGTACACGTACAAATCGTTTGAAATTATTGCCAGTTTATTAGATCGGTACACTTAACGCGCGGTGCGGCGGCGATTGTATATTGTACAATTAATAACGTGTAGGTACCACTATTACAGCGAGCTTTGAGGGCTTTGAACCTCCACGCAATAAATCAGTATCGGCGAAAATAATATATATAGCTACAGCCAATAAAATTAAAACAAATGTAAATAAATATGTGACGTAGGTGCGATACGGTATCGACAGTACGGTTATCACGTGACTATATACAGAGAACTGGAATGCCTATATATGTAGGAAAATATGCAAACGATGTTACCTGCGAGGTAATAACAACGCATAATATAAATGTAGAAAGTAAATAGCGAATACGTATTTCAATTATATTTTTTTTTATTATTATTGTTTATAATGTATAATGTATATAGCTACGTTTAAGAAATTCCAAAGTTTCTAATTCATCAAGTTCCATAAATAATATTGTTACCAACTTTCGTTAATTTGTTACAAACCGTTATTGTTTTAAGAAAAGTAATTATATCAAACTTGTGAATTTCAATTACTAAAATAATTGTTACAACAATAATGGGTATAAAATTAATATTTAGAATTTTTATTATTGCGTATAAGTTGAATTGCATTTATAAAAACTCATCAGATATTATATATTTTAAATTCAATAGTTATTATAAACACACTTATAAGCACTGTACTTAGTTGATAACAATTTTATCTTGCACTATGGTTCATATCTCCGTTCACAAATTAATTTTCGGTTATTAACAAACTGTTGTCCTCATACATAACTTTTAAATTCGCCCAAATGAAATATTATACATTTATTTTTTTTAACGGTAGGTATTTCTAGTGATTCACCAAGCATTTGCTCACTTTTATTCATTCATAATGCCCGGTGGGGATACAAACTTATTATTTCCAAATGAGAATCACCGATTTATAAATTGTTAGGCAGATGATATTTTAGAAAATGTTGATGCTTCCAAAATAAATCAATATTTAAACGAGTAGTTTCTTAGTTATTCAAATTTATGTATTAAGGACAATAGTCCTTAATAGTGATTTTACATAAAACATAAAATATAATATTATGGTACCTATTATATCGATGTTGGTGGTCAGCTAGTATACTTTCGTTGAACTCGGACAATTTTACAAATCATAAAATGGTAATAGATAATTAATAAATTATATTTAGGTAACTAAAATAATTTCAAAATCATCATAGTCCATTTATTTTCTAAAAACAATATTATGGAATACATTTTATCCTTAATACACAAATTGTATTAATTCAAATTTTGTTTTAAATACATCTACATTTTCAAAAATAATATCTATTTAGCAATTTAGAGTGGAAAAGAATGGTTCTCATTTGAAAAAAAGAAATTTGTACACCATCACAGTACAGTCCTCGAACGAAGCGTAAAATACTAGAACCTCATATTGAAAATATGGTAGGTATATTTAAGTTTAATGAATTAAAATCAGAATTTGAACAAATGTATAACTCATGGAAAAATGGAATGAGCATGATGCAATCAATCATCACTTAAAGTGCATTTCTCGTTCATTACCTAGGTATATATTATAGGTGTAGGTATACATCACAATAGTGAACCCAGATATACCATATATACCAATAAATTTAATTAATTATGTACCACTCACTACTTTGGCTTTCCTCTAATTACGTAATATAATGTTTTATCTCCATTAATCGCAGCGAATAGCGTTGGAGTTTTGATTGTTATTATCTTATTATTATCATATTATAGTAACACTACTAACACTAACATTATAAGCGAGTTTATAGGTACGTTCGAACGTATGAAATACTGTGTAAGTAGAATATAAGAACAGCGTTGGAAAAAAATTACAGTGATATTTAAAAATATATATTTTCAAGTTATTTTAGTTTACGAAAAAAAACGATTGAATCAATTACAATATTGTGGTCTTTCGCTTTGAAAGTTTAATACGCAACCAAAAAACCTACCTAAATGATGAACACTGCGAGCAGATTGTGTAATTATTATTATAGATATTCAACTAATATAAAATATGAAACGACGAATTAAGTTTTTGTTTAGGTATATGTTTTAAAGCGAATATTTTTACGTTTCAATTTTAAAATTCTAATTAGGTACTACCTTTACTTTAATATTAATATGACTAATCAAAGTTAGACGCCCGCAGTATGTATAATACCAGCTATATATAATAACAATGCATATTATTATAATTTAGATAATGTTTCCAAATTTCAACAGAAGGATACATAAATCATTGAAAACATAAGTATATAGGTACAAACAGCACTTGTCATAACCAATCTGCTGATAAATTATTTATGAGCGCCGCGCGGAGACGTAACCGACGACGTATTATATTGTTGTTATGTGTGGGGGCTAAACGAGGGCATCGGTTATATTTAGGCGCCAGGGTCCGAAGCATTTGGACTGGTAAGGTGGAGGTGTGCACCCACACTAACTTAATTTTTTCAAAGTAAATCAAACTATTAAAACGACTATACCAAAAAGCAAATACGTACCTACTATATATAACATTTCCGGTTTAAATGAGTTTTTTTTTCTACCATGACCATTATTCACCTTTAACGTGGTTCAACGCGTAATTTAATGAAAAAGTCCAATGAGGAGAGAAACAAATAGAATTATGATTTTTTTTTTTTTTTTTTTTGATTTTAAATAAACAGCGATCACAGGCCCGAAACGCAATTTGCCATAAGGCACAATTCAACGAGTTCAATATTCGTGTATAATATAAACCTATATCATCTATTGGAATTTTTGTATACCTATACATACCCGTGATGTATATTATATTATACACGATATAATATAATATAACGATGATGATAATAAATAAGATAAAATACCAGTAACAATGATCAATAAAATAAATTAAAGTGAAAACTTCGCGAGATCGCTTATGGCTTGACTATCTGCAACAGTATTGGAATGGCATAGTGAATTAAGCCAAGAATGTATATTATACTTTATACGATTTCAAAACATTTTTTAACGAGTATTACATTCATATAACTGATATAAGCAAAACAACCATCGTGGTAGTCCAGCACTTAAAATCGCGCCACGCTATCACGTGAATTTAGTCTACTTTATATTATCACGAAGTCGCCATAATTCAAAGAATCTCGCAGCGTTAGTCTGGGATGAAAAAAAAAAACAACTCAATATCGAAGAGCAATTATAAATTATGTATCAATTACACTCTAAGTGAAAAAAATAAAATGTAAATTTTGTTCGAAATTTAAATTCTCGTAAAATGTTAATTACTCCGCAGTCCGCGAGTGCAAAACGCATAAACCAGTTATATATATTATATTATAGGTATTATTTTTATTATCTTATGTATTATCATCGATATCATTAACTCATGAATCCCCGAGTTTTCGTGTTTACCTGCATCTTCCTATTTATATATATGCGCGTATGTATAAATTATAAATTAAAAAGCAATGTAGTTAATATATGTTTTTTTTAAATCATCATTATCATCATTATTATTATTATTATTATTATTATCATATATACCTATATATTGTTATAAGCTGTTGCATAGGTCATAAAGGTAAAACTTTTTATTTTTATCTACGCGAACAATGCCGCGTACGGTATAATAATGATCTATCTATCTATATAACAATGAAGACGCTTTATAAATTACGGACTAGAAATGATTTCATGTATCGCATTTGTTATACCTAGTAATAATAATAATAATAATGATTATATTATATATTATTATTATACATAATATAGGTATACCGCCGTCCACATTATATAAACAATAAACGCGTTACATATCATATTATGTTTTTTGTATTCGCTAGAAGACATCACAAGTCGTATAGGTAGGTATATAGTGATTTCATAATGAGTATTTTTTATTATTATTATTATTTTTTTTTTCGTATTCCGAACGCGTCGAGATAGAAAAAAATTGCGCCCGCACCACCGCCGACTATGCAACAGTATCCTAATAAATAAATAAATAATAACAATAATAATAACGTGCACACATCGGCTACTTGTGGGGCGGTGCGCGCGCGGGGAAGATTTTTCACGTCGAATCGAGTGGCGGAAGGAAATCGTTATTCTATTAGCGCGTGTATAATAATTGCGACGCACCACGTGCCGCCACCGCCGCCACGTTTGCTCGCACGGGAGCGCTTACACGACCGAGGAAGTCGTGGACGGTTTCGCAAACCGTACCTGTAATATATAATACGTTTTATTATTATATTTTATTATATTATATATATATATATATATAGGTATGTATGTATAAGTATTAAGATATTGTATAGTTTTGTGTGCGGTCTCGTCCTGTACCGCGATGGCGATGGTGGTGGTGGCGCTGCAGGTAGCGGAAGAGTGGATATCGCCGAACGAGACATTTCGTATGCGAACGACCCGGGATGAGACGTAGGTATATCACGTACAAACATTCCGTCGGCTTCCTGCAGGATCGTAATGGTATATAATACGGTAACAATAATATATATAGTGGCACGTGATGCGTTCCGCTTCGATTATTGTCATACCTAATGACCAGGGCTAGGATTTCGATGCACTTTTCATTGTCTCCCAAAGCTAGCCACGCTACTGCACGATTATTGGCTTCTTTTTGCTGTGGGTATGGTTTGTTTGAAACACGTGTATATGGGGCCATATAGACGCAACTGTATGGGGCGAGGATTGGTCACCTATACCCGGGTTGTCACCCATCTAGGAGCTAAGGATTCAGGACGCCGGCCAAACCAGGCCCCAATTGTAAATATTATTTATAAGTATCTAATGTTATGTAATTTCAATACGGCAAGATATTGTCGACTTTAGGAAACCAAGTTCATCGCCATTGACGTGACAAAGACCCATAGGAACATCGAGAAGTTATAGATAGGGTATTAGGGTAAGGATGGATCTGTAAACACTAGAAGTGACGGAAATACCTTCAGTTAAATGCGTTGTTTGAATAACAGTGATGGCGATGGCCAAAATTATTACGGAGTTGTATAGCCAAAGAAGAAGAATGTTATATTATAATATTGTATACGTATCGTAAATAATAAATTGTTAAGTGTCGAAGAGTTCAATATACACTATATTTCTAGCTTCCAATAGGGATCAAAATAACCTATAGGTTACTTATAGATATACAACTTAATAGTTTATATAAATTTCCAAAAAAAATTACTGTCTCGCCCAAACTACCATACAGTGGGGTTCAGCGGAGTGATTTTGAAAGGCATTTTAGCGGACCATTTTACAGGGGTGGGTGCCGGGTGCAGGATACTGGATGCCGGATGAGTACCTACTGGATTTACTGAGGAATGGTGGATCAAGACTAACTTCATCTGAATATGATATTTAATGAGAATAATAACTTCAATAATATTAAGTATTATATTAAGTAGTCAAAAGGTGGTAGGTCATTCAAAAAATGAATTTCACGATAAAATATTTCACTTCACCACGCCACTGCCACTCCACTACGTGGGGGGGGGAGGGTAGTATGTGAAAGCTAGAAGAAATTATTAAGTTTTTATTTTTAACCATCTACAAATTTTCCGTAAGTATAGGTGGTTGTTGAACGCCGCACACAAGTTGTGTGCCGATTAATATAATATTATTACCATTTTAATATGACGTGTCTATAGATTATTTATTATTCATAAATATAATATTATTATCTTAGCTCGTTTAATAAAAACAACAGTCAACAGTCGATAATGATTTAGTGGGTTTGTAACATATTATATTATAATATTAATGATTTCTTGTTAATCGTTTTAGGACTGATTGCAAATTAATAAATACAAATTTATAAAAAATAAAATTTCAAACAAGTTTTTACCTCCAGTGTCATAACATTAATTTTTGTATTCAAAATAAGAAAACAATTTAAACACGTTAACCGGAAAACAAGATTTTTAAGTAAGATTTTTAATTAATGATGCTTTGCAGACGGCCTGTGTACAAAAATTGTTTGAAAAACGGAGTTCCATACATTAATAATAATGTAGGTATATAATGACAGTCTCGTCGAATATTCTTCACACTTTCATCTCCGTCGTCAAATATAAAATTGCAGTAATAGCCAAATCTGGCATCGACAAACGACGAGACATATATAATATAATATTAAACACGGCCGGTGTCTATATTTTACCGAACTGCGCCAAAAATAACTGCGCCGATCGACGAGCCAAGCAACATATGCAGGATACCTATAAATTTTAATTTCTAACGCCAGTGGTCGGTAAACTGAGGTTATTAATTATTATCGACGGTATACATACCTATGATGGACGCCTGCGAAAGTGTGAATATTATATTATGGATGATTTGTCGTGCTGTTGCGAGCCTTGCCGTATACCTAACAGTGTGAATCGGGCTTAATCATATTAGGTATGTATATAGGTACGTGTATAATATTATTACCCACGACGACGTCTACCCCGGATAATTTATTCAGCATTAGCGCTTTTAGGATTTCCGTTTACGACTCAGAAACAAAAAAAAAAAACAAAATAATACGCTGCGCACAGTGTGTAATATATAATAATAATAAAATCTTACCGGCTCGCATTGTATTGTACATAATATATTATATACACACACACTCCGCATGTTATAATATATATATACCTACCTTGTACCTATGTGTGTGCGCGAGTGATGCCGCTCGCGCGAGGATACGTGACTGCTTTGGGGCCATAAACGGTACAGACGAATATATATTGACACTTCCTGTTTGTGTGGGCCGGATTTCGTTTTTTTTTTCCTCTTTTTATTCGTTTGGTTTCGGCGACGGATTATACGTTCGGCTATCATAACATACACACACACCCGCGATATATCGCGGCCGTGTGCATTACAGCGAGACTCGTCCGAAAACCATAAAGACCAGCGCTATAAATGTATTGTCTATTTTCAAAATATATTACTACGTATGGTATTGTAACATGTATACCTATATACGATCCAAACCTTACAATCAATCGCGTTGTGACCATATTCCCAAAAGACACCGGAGCCCGAAGAATCTAAACTAATCCGCAGCCTCACTCAAACACCCACTATTATCAATATACCTATTATTATATTTCCATTTCATGATGTAAATGTATAGGTAAAAGATTTGTAAATAATTGTTTATAATGTTGCTTTGGTTTATCCATAACCTTCAATATTATCAAATCTAAAAGTAGACCAATGCCGTTGAACCCTTAACAGGCGATTAAGATAAATATAAAAATGTGCATAATGTTGTATCATAATTATTCATAATATTTGTAAATAAAAATTATTGTGCGATGCCTAGTTTATTATTTGGATATAGGTAGTAGGTACTCGCTAAGCTCCGGAAACATTTAGTGGTATACCAAATTATGCATAAATATTCATTGATACTCGGTAAGTGTTTGTAGCTTTTTTTTTAACCTTTATATAGGTTGCTAAAAGTGGCTCACAAAAGTTTTGTTTTGGCTTACGAAAATCGATTATATTTTTGAGTCAAGCCTTTAGGGATATAAGGTTGTCAACGGTTACAGAAATAAAAGAAACTTTTATAGTAATATAATCTATATATTATATAATATATTACATAATATATATACAATTATAGTGTATGTTTGTAGCTAAAACTGAAAAACTACTCCACCGATTTTGACATAAATTGTTTTCTTAAGAATTAAGATACATTTTCTCCTCAGCGTCAAAGCAACAGTCGTGACGCCAATTATGTCCGGACCGGTAGTTGACGCTAAACGCTGCAGGGAAAACCTTTAAAGAAATATCGGGAAAGTTTAGAGAGTAGGTAGTTTTAACAACTTTCGGAAATATCCCAAGTGCTGTATCCAATCCGCCACAGGAGATTTCCCATCTCGGTCGAATTAGTTCACAAAACAAGGTACCTATATGCCAACGCCAAATTACCCTTGAACCGAGGTACACGCCTATATTGCACGGTATTTTAGATACTTTGTTAATTTTTTTTTCAGATCAAGTCGGGTTATATAGCTATTATATAGTATCTGCATAATATATATGTTACGGCCAAAGTATACAATTTGGGCGTTTTCTACAATGTCCGGGTGTTTTATGAAATGCCCTTCGTATATTTGGCAATACCTATAGATCATGAATAATAATATTTAAAGCATATATATGGTCAAAATAAAGTGAAAATACCAGGGCCGGATTAAGCACAGATTATTATCTGCGGATTTAGAAACCAATTTGTAATTTGCAAAGAAAGATTTCTGGAAATCGATGATTTGCCACAACCAACATTTCAATCAAGCAACACTAAATTGGATGGTCAGAGCTATGAACGATGTGAAACACGGAAGTCGAACTGTTGAAGTGCAAAGCACAGAAGTGACTATATGTCAAAATGCCACGGAATAATTAGGTGCATCCGAGAATAACTGATATTAAAATTAAAAAAAAATATTATGTTTTTTAGTATTATAAATCTTATAGTATAAACCAGTGGTCTATAACAATGGTCAATTGGTGGGTAACCCATGGGGTCGCGTAAGCTTTAAAATTGGATCGAGGTAACTGGTAAGTCTTCTTTTTAAAATATAAATTGAGTTTAATAGATGAAAAAAATGTCAAATAAATTAAAATACAGTTTATACAGTATATAATTCAAATAATTTCACCAATGTTGGTGATTTCAAGAGGAAGAGTTTTAAGACATTATTGAATTAGTAAATTAATATTTGTCAAACTTAGAAATATTATTCAACCAATATTTTCCTGAAGATAGTCGAATAATTTATAAGTGGATTGAACAACTATTCACAGTAGACATAATAACAGTAAATATGTCTACTGACGTGGAAAATCAGTTAATTGAGCTTTCTTGTGATAACAAATTGAAACAAATGTTTTGTGAAACTACATTAGAAATATTTTGGGCACACTTATGCATGGGTAATTACACAGAATTAGCATCTATAGCCATCTCAATTTTATTAATATTTCCAACGACTTATTTATGTGAAAAAGGTTTTTCTAAAATGGCAAATTCCAAAACGTCAAAAACTTGAAACTGAAGATGTTATTATATTATACTATAAACTTTAAATATAAATCATATTTCCCAATACACGAAGGGCATTTCATAAAACGCCCAAATTGTATACTTTTACAGTAACATATAACATACTATATCAATCTGCAGTGACGAACGCAGACATTTCAGATGGGTGCGAGGGGGTATATCATTAATCATAGCAATATAATATAAATACGTCCTATTAAAACATTTTTACGATTTAAAAAGGTAATCAGTGAAAAAACTCCAAGGGAGGGTTGAAGCCCGCGCGTGTGTATACTCGCCATTGCTCACTCATTGCACGATATAGCTGCGGGTACCTGATACCCACGAGTCCGTCTAATATATCTATGCATACTTATATGCTGCATACTGCACGAGACATTGTTATCGTCGGTTTTTACTTAAGCAGGTATGGGTTTTATTTTTTTGAGTTGATTTTTTTCTCCTCTTGACGGTCGAATTGGTCTAATTAAGTTGTTTAGCGCGCGTACCGATATTGCGCCCGTCGTGACCGGTCCTCCGTTCAGTCGCGGACACGAAAAAAACATCATATATGTACGGGTACTTGTAATATATATATTTATATATTTATTTATACGTTTACGGCGGGCGAGGGGGGAGGGGGACGGGAAAACGACGAGAAAGAAGCCAAAAATGAGACGAAAAACGTTTAAAGTTTTTCGATCATTCCGTTTCGGCACAAGACCCCCGATTGAATAATTACGACCATTAAAAGCAATTAGAAATGACCGCGGCGGCGTGCACACGCGGCGACGGCTGCGGCGTCGGCGGCGGCGGCGGCGGCGGCGTGCGGACATACCGACCACGCTATGAACTAGTTATTTTTCTCCGCGTTGCTCTTTTAATAATAAGAAAACGGTTTTTTAAAAGAGGATAACACACATATCATTAGCCGTTTAAAAGATTTCTATATAATAACGACGATCGAGCCCTGCGCCGCGGACGGTTCCCACGTTTGTAAGGTCACAGACCCACCGCTCCAAGGTTCAAACGCGCATCCAAGCTAGTTTCAATATATACACACTCGTACACATACACGTACAACATGCATACGCGCATATTATTTCATATGTATATATACGCACTCACACACACACACACATGATATACGTATAATATACGTATAATAATAATAATAATAATGATAATATTGTGTGGCATACACTGCAGGTGTATATGTGTGTTGCAGCGTGTACCGCGCGCGCTTACCGTTTAGCCCACCGCCGCACAGATCGATTTGATTCGAGCCAATTATTATTATATTATAATATATATATATATATATATAGGTAAGTGCCTATATTTTAATATCGCATTACGCGTATTATACATATTATTACGCCGTCGGTAGACTTAGCGTATATTATAATAAAGTACAGGTAGTATATTGAGGAGATGTACCGCGACTCTGTTTCGGGTACCTTATACGCCACACCCGCCGCCGCGCGGTTAGTGTGTTGTGTAACCGCGACCGCTCTGACGATGTCGTCACGCGGTGGTGGGGGGAGGAGATCGGCGAGCTGATTTTTTAACGTCCACTCCGCGATCATTAAAATTTAAAAGCGTAATTTAAGGATATACCTGAGATCGATGTATTGATTTAAATTTTAAACCGAAAGAAGTTACGCAATATTATTAATGCGAATAACAATATAACTACCGACATAACAGCAAAGTAGTTAATGA
This sequence comes from Nasonovia ribisnigri, assembly GCA_027563435.1. NCBI lineage: Eukaryota > Metazoa > Arthropoda > Insecta > Hemiptera > Aphididae > Nasonovia > Nasonovia ribisnigri. The sequence goes on from JANEHU010002260.1 coordinate 38,873, forward strand.
TTTTCAGCGTTGTGTATAGACACGATATTATGTGTAATAATGAAAATCCAAAAACGATTTTTTTAATACGTTAAGATGTTTTAAATTTCAATAAAACAATAACCATCGATAAGAATTCTAAATTTTATAATGTTTTACCAATTATTACGATTGTCAGCCGCGGTTGCCTATCATTATTTATTTAACCTATACACGGAAGCCGTATACCTATGGAAACCACTGGTAACTAAGATCAAGAAATATTGTCGAGAGTGTATTGTTTTTAATATCAGAAAAATATTGTTAAGTCGATGTCAAAAAAAGTAGAAAAGTGTGTAACCGCTCTGCTGTACAGTTGAATATTAGAGTGTATCTTCTCATTGAGCGGTCATCGCACTGTAACGGATGTGTTGAATTTTAATTCAATAATGGTAAATCATTGACCACATAAGCCCAAAAAAAAAAACTGATTCTGAGCGAAAACGGTCTATTTTTTTGCTGAAATTATTTTAATAATTATTTTAGCACATTATATTAAAATTGTAATAAATGTTCGTATTTTTTTAGAAAACGTGTCTTCAGGTATAAAAATTAAAAAAAAACACACAATTGTAAAATCAAATATCAATGTACGTTCATCACTATACGCTCTCGGAATCTAAAATGTCAATAGCTTTATCAGCTTATGTAAAAAAAATGTATTATTGTTTGCATTTTTTGTTTACAAATTATATAATATTATTTAACATGTCGAAAAAAAAAGGTTATGTCAGTAATATTATATTATGTCTATCCTCTTCTTCCACCTATATATAATAATAATAATGTTATTGCCCACCACCGATGCGGCCACGGCGGCAGGCTGTCTTTCACATCGATATTAAATAGGTATAATATTTTACGGTGCAGTATAGCTCTCCTGCAGCAGTCGTCGTTATAGGTACCCATGTTTAGAAATGTGTATTTTGTACACACATTTATATTATTTTTTATGATATTATTACTATACGCCAGATCCGGCCGAGAGGTATGGTCGAAAATATTATTATGATATATATATCGATAAGCACACGTTTTGTCAAACACGCGTGGCAATTATATTACTACATTATAACATGTGGTATATAATAATATATTAATATGTACACATAAATACATATATATACCTTTATAATATATATGATATTATATTATCACGTATTATCGTGAGAAAACAAATTTCTTAAAAAAAAAAATTCGAGCAAAATAAATCGGTTCGTGTTATTGCCGACTGGACGATTTCACGTTAATCGGCGGCGGCGGTGGCGGTCGGCCATAATATATTTTACAGATCAGCTTTTTGTTGGAGTTTTTTTTTTATTCAAAATGTTTTTTTAATTGTAATTCATTGTCGACTCCGCGAAAATAAATTGAAATCCCGTATGCGCGTCCTATTCAGCTCGCCGTGCACGCACAATGACAAAATTAATTTTCTGAGTTTCATGTGTGTGTGTGTGTGTGTGTGTGTGTGTGTGTGTGTATTTGTGCGTACACGGACAGCCCGATTAAATTTATGTCACTTTGTAAACGAGTTTAGCGAGAAAACTCTTCGGAACAAAAAAAAAAAAAAAAATCCATTAGATTATCAAATAGAATAAAAGCCAAATTATTCTTAAGACACGTTGTTGTGTATAATATAGTTTTTGAATATATTTATTATAATTTAATCACTCGGAGCGTTCCGATTCCGTGATCTTAATGTCGTCTGAAACAACGCGCGCAATACGTTATTATTATATACCTATATATAAATATTATGTAGCATATATTTATTTATTATTATATACCATATACCGGATTATGTACCTATATATATATAATAGAACGTTTACGTCCAAACCGAATATAATAATTTTCGAATAAAAACCACGCGCGCACACGCATCAGCCGACAAAGAATCGTATTATTTTGTTGAAAAATTAACTACTGTCACTCCAAAATGAAAAATTAAGCCGTATACAACGACACAAAAGAATAAAACGGATTAAGGCCTGTTATTGCGAAACACTCACGACGGGGAACTGATGGGGATGGTTTTTTCTCCGATAAGTGCTGTGTATACTAATGGCCACCGATAAATCTCAATAAATTCCAATGATTCGCCTCAATAAATGTCAGAGAAATATTTTGAATTTTAAATACAGTTGCCGCTGTGGAGTCGTAGATGACGAATTTATGACGCTTTATTTATCTTCAATAAGCAAAAATGTGTAAGTTGTGCATTGATTTTCTATATTATATAGGTAGGTAGATCAATTGACGGTACGCTGTCACTGTAAAGAGTTCATAATGTTTGAATTGAGAAAGGGACTTGAGGGAGAGGGATGGAATATCCCTTCTTTAAAAAAAATATTTTAATTTGCCTCTCCTAATTACTTCCTAATCGATGCGAACCTTAAATCTTTTTCCCACCCAAGCACTGGCCGACTATAAGTGCTCATGATAAGTTGAAGGTTTTAATAAGCTAGACAATTCCATATCATATTTTGTGCAAAAACGATTTCTGATACACCATCAGTGGTCGTATAATATTATATTTCTCGCAGCGTGGTATCAAAATTAATTTCAACGTTTGGAAATTCAACCAATAATATCCTAGGTAGGCTTTTGAGACTGATTTCCACTCGACGTCATCCAGCCCTGAATTCGTTGTACCTACTGCGATTCCCGCATATCATATTAATATCATGGTTTAATACTTATAGTTTATATATATCTAGGTACCTATTTATATACACCTAGGTATACCAACGCATACACAATGCAGGCGAGCGTCGACACGTCGAATAATACGGTTTCTATCGATATAATATAATAATATAATATATTTCGTACATAATATACCTATTATTTTCGTCGTGGTCGTCGTCTTCGCAATGTAAGCATAGGTATAATATAATAACGATATATACATGCATATATATATATATATACACATAGGTATATATGTGGCGTATACGCACGCGGAACGTATCAACGATGTCCGACACGTTGCCGGATGCCTTAGCCCAGGCGTGATCTGTTACAAAATACGCTGTTTACCATTCGGCGCACATATCCGTTATCGGTTCATGCTTTGATTTATATATTTCGAAAAACAATAACAATGGGCCCGTCTTCTTGCCGCAGGTCTCTCGCGCGACGGTCGTCGTCTATGTCGTCTAAGTCGCTTTTACCCGGTCACGTCTTATACATTATTATTACTATTATTATTATTATTATTATTATTATTATTATTATATGCCACGTATAAGTCGTAACCGGTCGGCGACGGTCGCTAGCGGACGCGTCTCGCCTGTGTTTGCTATAGCCGGTGCAGTGCGCGTGTTTCGTCATCATTCACATATATATTATTATGTGTAGGTACACAGTCAAACGTCGCACATTGCACACGCCAACATCTCAATTTTTGTCCAGTGATATTTTTTTTCCTCATACGTTTATTACCTATACGCCTACCCTTTCTAGCCGTGTGTATTATTACAATATGTTAAGTCCGCCGGACGAGTCGAAATAATAATAATAATATAATAAAACGTAAGACTCGCGCGCGCTGCAAAAGACCTGCAGCACGTCACGGCCCGCCGGTCTTAAACGCCATCGTATTGTGTATGATAATAATACGGTTGGCACTATACATAATAGGTATACCTACCTAACGTTTTGTCTACGGTATATTATGATATGTCGGCGGTCGATTAATCAATCAAAAATATATACATACCGTAAAGCACTGCGCGAGGCGTACGGCGGCCCCGTTCGGGAGATAAGTGTTGTAGGTGTGAAAGGTTAATAGGATTGTCATTCACAATCGAGTATAGTGTGTATAATAATAATAATAATAATAATATTATATTATATCGACGGCGGCGGCGTCCGACAGACAGAAAATGCCCAATAGACAGACGCGACGCGATCGACTGTAACAATAACAACTCCAAATAATAATAATAATAATAATATACTACACGACAGCCAGGTCGGTATCATATATGACTATATGAGTATATATATACGATACGCATGACATACGAGTTTGGACTTACTATATAGTGCGCGTCGGCACCAAACCAGAGTACTTAGGCTAATTAGATTGATATGTATACGACGACGGAGGCGTATTATATAGAGAAATGGACGAACGACGAGTGTCCCAGTGTTGTGTGTGCGTTTCGATTAATTCATAGTTATTATAATAATTTATGCGGTCGTCTTTATTATATTTAAGGGCGAACTGGAGAGACCGTTTTTTAACGAATCCGACAGCGTGTTATTATACAGACCGCAGTTAATGGAAAGCAAACACGTTGCGCGTGTGCGAGTGTGTAAAATCGAAATTCGTTGTTATTACGATAGCCGGAGTGATGCGACGAGGTGGAGATGGGTAGGCACTCGGGGAAATGTTTGAAAAAAAAAAAAATAACGTGAACGAGATTTAAATCTTAAAGAGTTATCTCGATCGGACGCTATAGCTGTCCTTATAGAAAATGGAAAAAGATAATCGATAATGCCCTTTTTTGTACTCGTCTCGAGCTCGTGCGTATCAGAAAAATCTTAAAATCTCAAATATATCAACCGATCTTGTCTGTATATAACACTATAGATACATATATAGTGTGTATATACAATAGTTCGATACAAAATGGATCAGACAATTTTCGAATTATATTAAATCGAATTGTGTTGTAAGAGATGTTCTCTGCAGAGCCCTGCACCCTGCAGACGGATAAATCTTCGAGTACTTATACCAGCTATACTCAATTGCGATCCATCTAACACCTTACCCTTTGATCGATACTTTCAGACCACCCAAAAAGCCGACCAAACGTTATACCTTTACACGCACCACGTCAATAAAATAATAAAGCTATATATCCCAGTATAACGTTGCACCCCTTACACAGGCTTTAGAATATTATCATTATTCATATTATTATTACTTAAGGTAGGTATACGTCTACACCTCTTAACTTTATAGATCCACGTAATGGAGGTATATAACAATTCATATCAATTGAACAATAATGTACGTGCAAGAGCACGTTTTATGGTAACAGTTTTTTTTTTTCGCTCATCGTCCGTCTGGGGCAGTAAACAGTGATATTGATGCGTACGATCGTATAACCTACCTACAATTAAGTCATAATAATAATATACTAACTGCAATTTTCCAACGTGTCTAGACGTCCAGTTTAGTAGGTATATACTGCGACGAACGAAAATCGATCCAACAAAAATGTTTAAGTCAACTATGGATACACCGCAAAGAATAATATATAATGCATTATATTATGTATTATATATATGTTACGGCCTTACGGGTATAGACCATGGAAATTGGTAGCGTATTCGTTACAATGTTAATGTAGGTAAACCTTATCCATATGAACAGAATATAATGTATGCGTTATCCATCTTAAATATGCACAATTCATGCACTATACAGAAAATTGATTTCTCGAATAAAGCCGTAGAAGAGTGTCATTTTTATTTCCGAGTTCATAGCATTGATTATCGCAAATAAATAGACACAATCGCAAAATGTTTTGCTCTCTCTTCAGTTATCTACTCAAAGGTACATTGTGTACAAATTACCCAACCAATGTACTAAAAATATTTTTACTTTATCCAATAGGCGTATATTATAGGTGTATCAAAACGATATTATTTAGTTCCTTGCTTATAACGCGATATTATTACTTTTCGCATTATACTATCATCGTATACGGGAAGTTATGCGTTTGTTTTGTTCTGACGTTTGTGATTATCTGCAGTACAAAACGAAGAAAACCATCTTTTTATTCACTACAACACGATCATAAAAAAAAAATACGAATTTATAACACATAACGCCGCGCTATAGTAATGATTGTATACTAAAAGTAAGAAAAAAAGTTTATGTATTTTTTTTTTTCCTGTCGATGAACGGTTTTAATTATATGATTTAGATGTTATCGTCTAGGGAAGTATAAATAAAACGTAAAAAAAAAAAAAAAATCAAACGACTTCTGGGAAACACTGAACAAACACACACACACACACACACACACACACACACTCAAACATTATATATATCATGTACCGCGCGCGTGGTCGAGGAACACGAAAAACGTGTGTTCAGCAAAACAGTAGGACACACGCGGCAGACGGGTCCGCTGCAGACATTGCAATTCGATCTCAATAGTATCCGTTTCTATATTATGCACATGCACATATTATTATTATATGCGAATAACCATCCGGTTCACGACACAATAATTTCGACGTAATTAAAATGTAAGCGCTTAGGTATATTATCCGATTTCGCATCGTATATATTTCCCCGCTCCGGGGCGACGACTGTTTTAATTCAGACGGACCCGACCGATAACACATCATATATAGGTATATTATTATTATTATTATATAGGTACTCTGCAAGCGCACAACGATCGCGGACACGCGTGGGAGTTTTTCGAACGCGGTTTTTGCTGCAGCATTTGGGTTTTTGAATACGACTCGTAATGGAGGGTTTCGGATGTTTTCAGATAATTATAATAGTTTAACAATCGTGACGACAATTATTTCACGCATAGGTTAGCCCGACTATATAATATATATATATACCTTCATGATATTATACCCGGCTACCTCCTGTGCGAAAGACCTCTGCAATATATTAACAAGTTACATAATATTATTATTATGATTATCATCGCATCGTCATCAGCTGTATAGTTTTTAATCTACTTTTCATCTGAAATTACTTAATACATGTATATATATATGTATGAAAATTATATGATACTATGGTAGTGACCGGCGAGTAGTACAATATGCGTGATCTACCAAAAATAGATTTGTCCGACATTCGATCTCTTTACCTTTACTATCTATTTATATACATAGGTGAACTTAGGGGGGGGGGTTGCTTGAGGGAACTCAGTACCCCCAAATTGTTATTGATTATAATATTATATCATAGGTATTTGGATACATTTTTTTTTAAGACCTTATCATTCCCATAATAATAATAATTAATAACACATTCCTATCCGATATGACAGTATTAATATAGATAATAATATATAATATTATAGGGAATTATTTACATTAAGATTAATATGCTAGACGTATTATGTCCGATACTAAAAGTTAGTGCATTTTTACAAACATTAGATATCACTTGTAACGATGAGAAATACCGAATTTCTTTTAGGTAAAATGTATAAAAAAAGTTTTAAAAGTAAAATTATGTAAAGATAATCAAATTGTGATTCCATTAGTGAACAAAAGGCAAGTTTATTAAAAATGTGTTACTATTCTATTGGTGGTCATTAGTTGAAAATTTTAAAAAATGAGTATAATCAAAACAAAGTTATTTAGTACAATACAACAAGTACAAGACAGACTACATGGACTATATACTTATTATATTCATTGAAAACAATTTAGCTAATAATATAAATATTGATAATAGGATTCAACAATTTAAAATATTAATTCACTACTAGAAATCAAGAGAATTTATATAATATTATGTTTGTTTGGAAATAAAATGGACCGGCTACAAAACTCCTACGTGTATTCTTTGTTGTCCAGGAGATACTTTCTGTATTGTCATATTATTATGTTCTACGACTTTTGACGTCAATATAGTTTAGTTTTCTTATAAATATAGTTCAATAATTTGTATTCGTTTTTTTTTTCTAAAACGCGATTTCAAAACAGTTCGAATGGATTTTAATTTTAAAATAACCATAGTGCAAAATTAAATAAGAGAAGATCGAAGAATACAACGGATAACGTGCTTTCAGAAGACTTTACGCGTTACAGTAATCTCTCAAATAGTCATATTGTTGAAATACAATAGGTATGTAAAATTTCATCGGAGTGACGAATTAATATTGATTTTACACTAATTGGTTTTTAGTTTTTATATCAAAAAAACAGGTGATAGTGGGTGACGCTCTGATGTACAGTAGTTTACAAGTGAGTCATTGCAATGAATGGTGTTAAATTTGAATGAGCATGTTAAAATTAAAACTGTATACGAAAAACGATTATTTAGAAGTTTCAAGTATCCATAAATAAATAATAATATGTTTAAATTTCAACACAAAATTAAAATCATTATTTTTGTTTAAATAATCAATTTTTTCCAAATTTGAACCTAAAATCACTATGAAAAATACTGAGTTCATATATTTGTTTGAATACAGTATAAACTACTTACGTAGAACTTTATTTTAAATTTTCAATCCTTGGCTATGAAAATTGAATATCTCATACATTTCTCTAACTGCAAAATAATTTGTAAATTTTTATCTGATAACCTTTGTTAAAATTTGAATTTTGAATGCTTATAAAAGTTTAATTTGACATTCCTGTCTCCTGAAGACAATTTTTTTCGATGAAAGTAGACAAAATTATGAGGTATCTTGTATTATATTTTCAAATCTTCGATATAAAAAGTACATTTTTTATGAATTTCCAAGTTTCCAACTCATAATAATTTGCAAATGTTCGTGATTTTTACAAATGTTATCAAAATCCAACTTCAGACGCTCATAAAAAATTATTGTTGATTTACGCTCAACTTTTTTTTTAGTTTCCACTAACAAAAACCTACGAGGAACATTTTATTACTATTTAAAATTTTTTAACCGAGTGAAAAATCAATTTTAATATCGACATTAATTTTAAAAAAACTAATAATCGAAAATTATTATAATTTGCTTCACATATAAGACAAATATTTTCAAAATTGTATAGTATACATAAAAACATAAAGTGCTAATATAAACATTCAAATTTCATGTACCTATGTCCTATATCTGCGGTAATTTATACCAAAAACTAAAACCTTCATTTTTGGAATTTTAACCTGGTAGTAATTTCACATTACATTGACAAGTGCGTAGATACTTAAATGTTCTAAAAATGTCGAATATGCATTGAATTAACAAAAACTAAATAAAAAAGTAAAAAAATTGTATATTTTAACTCTGTGATGTGTGAATAGGATTTTGTATTTGTTGAGCTATGTCCCGAAGTGGTAGAAAAAAAAATATGCAAATGCTACAATTTCCGAGCCCTAGTTATAATAATATCGCGTATTTGCGTACATGCCTATAATATATTATGTTGAAGATTGAAATATGTGTGTACCTATACCTATACCACCGTCGTCACTATAAATGTAGCTCAGACGACGATTGACAAACGATTTCGAAATATAATTCCCGTCGAAACAATATAATATCACACTATAGATATTATACACTACATAATTTATGACCCAAATCATCGTCGTCGTCGTCGTCGTTATACTGTACAAATCGGCATCTGCGCGGCGCGGCGCAGAGGTGTGCATTATATTATTATTATTTTATTATTATTATTATATTGTTGTAGGTATTATAATAATATTTCTCGTTGATCCCGAAACGTCGTCGATTTCTACGATATTATTATTATTATTATGCGTGCGCATAATATAATATAAGTATAACACAACTCGGTCGCCGGCGTCACGCCGAGTGAAACCTCCGCCACGGGAGCGCACCGCGCCGGCGTACGCCACCGAGGTGAGCGCATAATAATAATAATAATATAACGCAATATTATTGTTTTCGCGTACGGTTTAGGTACCTACCGGTGTATACCTGTGTATACCGATAATATACCATCCTACGTACCTCCGTGTCTACCTACCTATACAACTTATATTTAAATATAATATTATATGCTACGATATTATATCGACGGCGCGCGTTCTTCGATTCTATATAGACGGAGCGCGCCGCGGGAATCTATCGCTCGCATAGGTATCCCCTCGGATGAATGAACGCCGCCTGCACGACAATACAATATTATAATATTATAGAGGTATACCTCCACACGTATATAATAATAATAATAATAATATGACATTGTAATTTGCTTTTATTTATTATTATTATCGCGTACATTTCCGTCGGGCCTCGCTGTCGCGCGCGAGCCCGATAAACAACAATAATTCACCGTTAAACCGCGAGACCCCCCCCCCACCCCCCGTCATGTGTTTTCGCGCACCCAACCCGAGTGCGACGGAAAATAATCTAAAAGACGGTCCACCGCTGTTAGGTGTGATTTACGCGCGCCCGCCCGTGTGTACAGTTATATATTAACGCGCGAGCAGACAATATAAATTATAATAATATAATATTACCATTACATCCCATCGAGATCGCCGCCGTCTTCGTCTTTGCACTTGTTGCGACGATAACGTGAAACCATTATTATAATGGTATTAAGAGGACTCTACCGTCCGCACGTGTTCTCTCCGTCTCGCTCCGAACGGTACGGCTTGGCAAAAACGGTTTTGCGCGGTACAACTATAATGTATATTATACTTCTATATATTTATAGTGGAATTGCCAAAATTGCACAACGCATATTGGGCAGAACTTTATCGGTGTCGTAGAGTTTTAATTTTTTATATTAACTATTGAAAATATTGTATTGAATATAATGTGCTCCGACCGATGCAAAGTAAACTTTTTTATTCGATCAATTTTTATTACGCGTTATTTAAATCGAACCACTAGAAGTACCTTAATTTTTGTCTTTCACTAAGGTCGTTTTGATAAAAAAGTGTATAATGTTTGCAGGGGTCTTAACGGTCCTACATTCCACTTGTCCCTACGTTTTCTATTTTATAATGTATATAATATTATATATAAATTAAAATTTCGTAAAAAAAGCCAACGTAGAGACACAGGTTGTTGTTTTTAGCTTAAAGTTCGATAATAGGTGAATATTAAAATAAGAAACACGGTGTTGGTTCTGCTGGACATTTGCTATGTCCTCTTTTTACCATTGACGAGTCTCACGCGCCGCCGCCGAAACGGTCGTGTATTTAATGGCCCGGCTTCAGAGTTAGACATACTCAGACATACAGGGTGACACCAAATGTAAACAAACAAACCAATGACTTTAAAAACCTTTTATTAAAATGTATTAAAAAAACACACAAACAGATCAAAACAAACATGTATCGTAGTACTCAAGTACCATGACTGCCCTTCTCTCTTATTTCTATTGCCTTATATCTAATTTACAAATTAGCTGCCTCAGCGCATTTGCTTCACTGACCTACATTACAAATATGTTTTGTTTCCTGTTTATATTTGTCCACCTATTATTACACTTCCTTATGTTAATTAAAAATATTCCCTCATATTTTATACTTAATACTAGGTACCTTATTATAATTAAAATTTTAAATATATATATATATATAACTAGCTGATCCCGTGCACTTCGCTGCCCGTAAAATATGACTACTCTTAAAAAAATTGTGAATATTCAACTAATTTTGTGTGTAACTCGCTGCAGTAAGTGCAACTCAGCCACCCTTGTAGGCAACCCGACTACGTCGGATCGCGGACAACGCCGATGAGCGGCTACATGTGTAAAAATTCAATTTGATGCATGCTTGTACTTGATTTGCCCGATGAACATTTGGAGACCAATAAAATAATAAATACTTATTTCTACTAATTATGAAAAATTGCGATTATTCAACTCCTTTTTTGTGTAACTCGTTGCAGTAAGTACAACTCACCCACCCTGGTAGGCAATCTGACTATGTCGGATCGCGGACAACGCCGATGAGCGGCTATAATATGTGTTAAATATTCGATTTAAAGCATGCTTGCACTTGACCTGCCCAAATAACCAATAGCAACCAATGGTAAATAAATACTAATTTATACTAATTATTTATCCTAACAACAAAATGTATTTTTAATTAATTCAATTAAATATATATAAACAAAAATTATTGAAATCAGCGAACCTATTATTGTTATTATTATTATTTATTATTATTAACGTCATTATTTATGATAGTTGATAACTCCTTTGTTTTTAAAGTTACAGAATCGATCAAATGCCATAAACCTTCTCCGGAATGAGCTTTTAAATTTAAAAAAAAAAATCATAACGATCGGTTTAGTAGTTTCCGAGAACATATCATTCATAGGTTTTCATTTTCACATTTATATATTAGATAGCTGAATTACCCGTCGTTGCCGGGTTTAAGTATAAAAAATGTCTACAGCCCAACTTTAACCGGACGGCCGCAGACCAAGACAGACGATTAATTTAAATAGTTATATAATAAATAATAATAATAATTTTAATAGGTATATAATAAATAATAATAATAATTTATTAAAATTTAATAGGTATATAATAAAAGCTACAATATGACTGCTGATATTTTAATTTCTATTTTAAATAACTGAAAACGTCTCTTAAATTGGAATGGATAATCTGATGGTATCATTGGTATGCGAGGAATAAAAACTGATTCACCTTTTGCAAATCCAGTCATAATTTGAGCTTCTATCAGATTTTTTTGAAGATCAGTAATACGTAGACGAGTCCCATTGCACAATTTTGGTGGGCTAAGATTTCTTAGAAGCATTATAGGAGTACCAATTTTTAATGTTAATAAATGTGGTGGGAATCCAGAAGGGTTGAGTGAATTGAGAAATTCTACGGGATAATTAACTGCATCATCTATTTCCAGCACCGAATTCACCGATCTGTATTCCATTTTTTTTGCTTGAAAAGAGCCCAATAATATTTTGTTTATTTCTCCTGCTGTATCATTTTTTGATGTCAAAATGGCCCTCTCACATAACCAGTCTATTGATATTTCTTTGAGGTTTTCGATGCCAGGATATATTTTGTATGTAAGTTCTTGTAAAGTATTAACAACAGTACCTAATCCTGTCGGCAAAGTAATTTTTTCTTCACATTCTGGATATTTTCCTTCTCCTATTTTTAAGAGTAGCTCAGAAAACTGTTCAGCAGTCTTGTCTCCTTTTAAATGTACTCGCATATTTTTGGTCAAAGAAAATTTTTCTATTTTAGGCCACAAATATGAAGACTTGATGCATGCTGCAATTTCATTAGCTCGAGTTCCTCTGGGTACGATTGGTAGAGTTTGTCGAAAGTCTCCAGCTAGCAGTACTGTGACTCCTCCCATTAATAAATTTGAATTTCTTAGATCCTTCAGGCAGTTGTTTAAAGCTTCAAAGCCTTTCTTATGAGACATTGGACTTTCATCCCAAACTATGAGCTTGCATTTTTTCAGAACATTTGCCATATTAGATTGTTTATTAATATTGCACGTTGGAATCTCGATGGTGTTCAGATTGAGTGGCAACTTGAAAGCAGAATGAGCAGTTTTTCCTCCATGTAAAAGCGTAGCAGCAATTCCTGATGATGCAGCTGCAATTGCAATCCCATATGAACTTCTTACTTTAGCCAAAAGTATATTGATTAAGTGAGTTTTACCAGTTCCGCCAGGAGCGTCCAAAAATATACATTTTCCTAAATTTAATTTGATACTATTTAAAGTTTGTTTGTAAACAAACCTCTGTTCCTCAGTCAAAGGGTTCATTCTGCAAAACAATTTCCTGTAAAGCATTTAAATCATACCTTGTTTCTTTTAAATATTCTCTATTTTCTAAAAGTCCACCAGATCTTGTAGGCGTTGGCAAACCATATTCTTTTAAGTTATTTCCACCTAGATTCAAAACAAAGTCTTCAATTAATACCAAACACTTATTATAAAGTTCACTGTCTGTTATATTATTTTCTAGATGTTGTCTATAATATTGTCGCCGAATATCGTCTGAAAAATCGTCCTTATACTTAGTCCAAAGACTTGAAGCATCTGAGGGATGGCAAAATATTAATATTACACTGAAAAGTTCTCGCATTTTATTAGGTGAACGACATAATGCTGCTTCTTCTAAAGCAAAATCCCACTGATTGTCATCTTCTAATAATCCAAGTGCTTTACATGTGGCCTGGAATGTCGGATACTCGATATTGTTCACAATCTTCAAAAATGAATACGATGTTGGACCTTTTACGTAATGAAGAAGAAGACGAAGATGGTAACATTCAACATTGTTTGGGTGGATTGTATAAACTCTACCCAAAGCTGTATCTTTCTTAACTCCTGGCCAACCTTCGACATTCTGGCCTTGTTTACGTCTAACAAAATTCTTATTTTTCCACACATAATACGAAGCAACTTGTGGATAAAGCAATGTTCTTGCAAAATTATCGGTTTGACATATCTGGAAAAAAGCCTGAAGAGTTGTTGTTGGTGGATTTTCTATTCTTTCGGCAACATTATTTGCTGTGAAGTAGACACGTTGTCCATTTTCTAGGTGAACATCAAGATGAATAATAGCTGGATACCTATCGTGTATATAAAAACCTAAAATTTTCCAAGCTGCTTCGGAACTACTGATATACCTGCCACTTTCATATATTTTTATTTCATCTGTATGGTCAGATTTTCCTAAACCAAACGCTGCGTGATCACTACCTTTTGTGACATATTTGCATACATATTTTATAGACTTGATTGAACTGGTTATTTCTACATTTATATGAGCACTAAAAGTACGCAATAACACAGGGTTATATGGAACAACCCACCTGTTATCTAAGTCAATTGACTTAATACTCACTTTGAAACCACCATCGTTTGTTGATCGCCTTCTATATTTTGGATAGCCATCTTCACCTCTTTGAGTTTCTTGAATGAGCGTAACTGGATAACGTTTGCTGCAAACACCTCCTTTCATGCACGGAGAATTTTTGTTCAAAAGTCCACATGGTCCATGTATCATGTT
>JANEHU010002262.1:0-19544 GCA_027563435.1 Nasonovia ribisnigri
TTTGGCCCAACAAATAAAATGTAATTGACAATTATAAAAAAAAAAATAAAAAAATTGAAAACTAAAAATTGAAAACTAAAAATGTCTGTAAACAGCTCAAAACAAATCAACATATTTTCAAAATTGAATGGTGTATAGAAAATGAGAATATAAACATTTAGTGAAATTTTCATGCATCTACAATTATTCGTTTTTGAATTACAACCAAATAAGAAAAACGCTACATGAGAAATCGAGTGAATATCCTATGTTGTAAATTATGAACTTAAAACACTCATAAAAAATTATTTTTAATTGCTTTTAGATATTTTATTATTGATAAAAGTAGAAAAACTTACGTTAAATCTTGTGTTAAAATTTAAAACCTTAGATTTAAAAAGAAAAATTTTTATGAATTTCTAACTCCAAATAATTTGCAAATTTTCGTCATTTTTACGTATTTTGTCAAAATTTCAACTTTGAATGCTTAGAAAAAAAAATTGTGACTACAGATTTTTAATATTTTCATGTGCCTTTGTAACAATATATTAGGAGCATTCTATTAAATTTTCAAGAATTTTTAACGAATAAATAAAATGTTATTGATTTTAAAAAAAAAAAAAACCAAAAAGATTGGAAATTTAAAATGTCTGTAAACAGCTCAAAATAAGTCAAAATATTTTGAAAACGGTATGGTATATAGAAACTGCTTATATAAACATTCAGTAAAAATTTCATGTATTTACCGTCATTTTTTTTAGACTTACACCAAAAACCAAAATCGATTTTATCGAAAATCAATGTTGCGTAAAAATTCCCGTTTTTTCCTTAATTTTCCATTTGTTTTTCACGGTACTTTTGAAAACTACTGGAAAATGTTTACTTTTGACCCCCCAAAGTACCAACTAGATTCACTTTCCTATCAGAAAAGGTACTATTGAAGAAAATCTAAGCACTTTTACTGTCCCAAAACGTGATGACAGACACAAAAATAAAAAAAAAAATTAAAAAATTTAAAAAAAATTTAAAAAAAACACACATCATTGTAAAATCAATACATTCATCGCTCTGCTCAGAATCTAAAAAAAACACATATCATTGTAATATCAATACATTCATCGCTCCGCTCAGAATCTAAAAAATAAAAAAAAAAATAAAAATAAAAACACACATCATTGTAAAATCAATACATTTATCGCTCCGCTCAGAATCTAAAATAACCAGATACGTTTAACTATACGATTACACGCGTTACTGATTATTGAATTATTGTGTCGGCATCGTCCACTATGTATATCGACGTTTACAAGAGTGTTTCATTTTATAATCATGAATAATATATCGTATATTAAAAGTGAACGGGGTAAAGATAAATTAATATTAAAAGGGTACATTTATATACTTGAAAAACAAGGTTTAAATAAATTAATATGGAAGTGTGAAAATTATCAGAAGATAAAATATAAAGGACGTTTGCATGTTTGTAATGACGAAATCATAAAAGAATTTAAACATAATCATGTGCCTGACTGTGCAAAAGTTGAAGTATGCAAAGCAATCAACGAATTAAAAGAAAAAGCTATCGAACGACCCGATTTAAGAACACGTGCAGTACTAGGTTCAATTTCGACATCTGTATAAGTACACTTATTTAAAATACTTCTTTTATTAATTGTAAAACTATTCTATTTCATAATATTATACATCTTGTAGTTAACTACTTCAGCAACAGCGCATTTACCTAAATTAAGTTCTCTTAAACGAACGATTTGGCGGATAAGAAATGAGGAAGATACTTCACCACCAAACCCAAAATCACTAAGTGATTTAATGATTCCCCAAAAATAACAATTGACGAACGATGAACAACCATTTTTACTGTACGATAGTGGTCCAGGAGAAGACCGAATACTATTATTTTCGACCGAAATAAATTTACGTCTTATGGAAAACTGTAAACATTGGTATGCAGACGGAACATTTTCGACATCGCCTTCATTGTTTACTCAAATATATACGGTAACTGTTTTAAATTATTTTTTAATATATTAGTATATTTTAAATAAAAGGCTATGGTGAACACTAATAAGGGTATAAATAATAATAGGTATATAACCGATCAAACGTTAAATTTAATTACTTTACTTGTTATTTAGAGATAAATGTATTAAAGTTACTTTACTCGTTACTCAAAAAATATTGTAATGAAATTACTTTAATTTTCGAATAGAAAAATTAAGTTATATCATAATTATTGTAACTTTTTTTTTTTTTTTTGAGATTGCACCACAACATGGGGGTCGCACGTTTATCACATTACTTGGCCCCCATGCAGTTTCGTTTATTTAAATAATGTACATCATTTGAATCCGGCTCGCATGAATCGCAGAATGCACATTCATATGTACATACCGCGGGCTCCATGATGCCTTACATAATTTACATTTTCATTAACGTGTCTGCTAGGGCAGCCTACGCAAACCCCAGACAGACCATTTACATATTGTTTGATCAGTTTAGCTTTGGTGTCTTCTCGGACCGGTAAAAACCAGCCATCCTAGACTTCTCGTCCCCGTGCCTTTTCTTGAGCCGGCCTAAGCCCGCCACTCTCGATTCTCGTTCTGTGAGTTCAGTCGGCCGCTGCATCTGCCGCCTGGCACGCCCTTTCTTCGATTTCCTTAAGAGTCAGGATCTCTTCTACCATTTTGTAGAAGAGTCTGAAGGTCTCTTCTGCCTCGTTGAGGACCGTCGCCTTGTCTGATTGGTCCATTGGGAGGTCCTCGAAGAGAGGGCCGCACAGGATGCTTTCACCGTCGGAAGCCTCCGGAGGGTGGCCCAGGCGAGCGCGAAGCTCATCTCGGAGGCTGTCCCAGTTCGGGCAGTGAAAGATGGTATGTTCCGCTGTGTCAGAGCCGCACTGGCAGTGCATGCAGCGAGGACTTAGAGCTCTGCCCATGCGGCGCAGATACCACTGAAAGCACCCATGTCCGGTTAGAGCCTGTGTCATGTGGTATGACCAGGGGATCCTAGGGGTCGTCCTGTTCTCCCATCTTGCGATGTTCGGAATGAGACGACGGGTCCAAGACGCCTTGCCGGTTTCTGACCATTTCCTTTGCCAATCAGCGATGGTGACCAACCTCTCCTCCTTCTTGATGTTGTATCTCGAAGGCGGAGGGGCACCCGGAGCAGGGACTTCAGCCTACCTGACATTAATCCTAGACCTTTCATCTGCTAGGAGATCTACTGGAGGCATACTGGCTAGCACGAAGGCAGCCTCATCTGAAACCGTCCTGTAGGCCCTAATGGCCCTAAGAGCGGCAACTCTCTGAGGTCGCCTTAGAATTCTTCTTGATTTGGCCATGGAGCTTGCCGCCGCGGACCATATTGGAGCGGCGTAAAGGAGTTGGCTCTCAACTACTGACCCCAGGTGTCTTCTCTTCCACTGGCAAGGGCCGCTAATGTTTGGCATTAGCCGGGAGAGGGCTAGGGCTGAGTTATTTACGGTACCTGAGAAAATAAAGGATTACCAAAGTCTAGCAAATTCTAAAAACTACCTAGCAAATGACTAGCAATATTTTGGTACCACTTTCGAGCCGATCGGACTATGTACCGGTGCTGAGCAATTTTCCATTTTCCGGGTTACCGGAAAAACCAAAGTCTAGCAAATTCCAAAAACTACCTAGCAAAATCTAGCAAATGACTAGCAATATGTCGGTACCACTTTCGAGCCGATCGGACAATGTGCCGGTGCTGAGCAATTTTCCATTTTCCATTTTCCGGGTTACGGGAAAAACCAAAGTCTACCAAATTCCAAAAACTACCTAGCAAAATCTAGCAAATGACTAGCAATTTTTCGGTACCATTTTCGAGCCGATCGGACAATGTGCCGGTGCTGCGTCAAGTTGGCACCGGCATATTTGAATTTTGATTTACACTTAAACGAAATACTAGCAAATTCTGAAAATGACCTAGCAAAATCTAGCAAATTCCTAGCAATTTTTTAATAACAGATGTATAGTCCTAGCGTATTGTGCCGGTGCCAACTTGACGGACATCAAATTGTTTTTAATATTAAAATACCATTAATTACGGAATTGGAATTGACAATTTATAGAATTTTGCCGAATCCCCAACCAATAGAGACAGTTTTAAATGGTGAAATTGATACAAAACACAGTGTGATTTTGAAACCTGAGTTTCAATTCGTGGGAATAACTAAGAATCGTAAACAGTACACAACGTTCACAGAAACGCAATTGTTACATTGTACTGAAACAGAAATATTCACTATTTGTCCGGAATTCCAACCAATACAGCACGAATCGAATAGGCAACCATGTGAGATATCATTATTTAAAAATCCGGATGTATTACCAGAAACATGTGAAACAGGTATAATGATTTTATCGAAAAATATGTTTCACAAATTAATGTATATGAATGCGTGGATTTGCACCACAAAGGGGGAAACACTGACAATAACATGTCAGGACAATCGGGAACCATTTATATTGAAAATTAAAAATCAAGGATTAATAACACTAAACCAAGAATGTAGAGCTTACGGGGAGGATATAATACTTAACCCAACGAGAGATATAAAATCAAAATATTATATTAATTAAGAAAAAAAATAAATAAATAAATAAAAAAATATATAAGGAAATAAAAATTAAAATAGTAATGTTAAGTGAAACAGGATAATAGTAGTTCAGAAGGGTACGAGGAAATAAGGAATATAACATTTGAATAATTGGTGACTCGCTTAAATACTTTGAGAATTTGAAAGTTATAAGAGACCAACCAACAGTTCAAGTGGGTAAGATAGAGATTCAAAATAGTAAGAGGATGGTCATAGTAAAGTTGGTCGCAGATTATATTTTACATGAGATGTGAATAGTGAAGTAGATCTGGGGACTAAGTTTGGTGTGATAACAAACATCTGATAAAAAAAAATAATAATAATAAAAGAGATAATAATAATAAGAAAAAGTTAAACTAGTGTTGGAAAATCATTCTAAATATATAACGTAACTAGTACTTATATATATATATATGAAAAAAAAAAAGAAATAAAAAAAAAAAATTAATAATATATTGTAATAGAACAAGGATTTAATAATCATTGTATTTTTTATATTCAATAATATAATTATTCTTTTATCTATTATTCATGGTTATATTAAAGTAATATCATAATTATTAAACATGGGAGTAATCAAAAATATCCATCAACCATTCTAGGAAGTGAAGGGCAGCCGGTAAAACACGATAATATACGCAAATACCAAGAAGACAAGAACTATTCTATTTAGACAGCCAAAATATAATAATATATATATATATTATTATGTGTATAAGAATATATGCGCAAATATCTAATCTGCGAGTACCATGGGCGCCCGGAGGGGGGGGCAAGACGGGGCATTTGCCCCCCCCCTGGAATTCAAATAGAATGTTGAACATTTTAACTTTTATTTTAATTTATTAACATTTCATCGATATTTTTACTTTAGTGTGTGCCGTGTGGGGTTGTTGATCGTAATAATGCGTATTACATTAATCGCGCAAAATTAAATACGTTTAAATTCTGCGAATTGATATTAATCGCTTAGTGTGTAAACCACTTATGACGACCGACGCACCACATACACATACGCACACGACGTCTGTCAGATAACGGAGGTAAGTAAAAATAAATCGAATGTACAATATCACATTGGGAATTATGGAAATAATTGTAAAATGAAATTATTTCTCAACGCGCCGTCTACTGAGAAACACGGACCACGCTGAATTACGTACGTAATGTATTTAGTATATTTAATATTTTGTTTTATTGTTAGAATATTTTTAATATGGACATCAAAAATTTTTTTAAAAAACCCAAGCTTTGTGATTCTCTTAATGAAGCTACTGGCTCTACTTCAATTGAAATAAATAATAGTACAGTCAATATGGAGTCGTCGGAATTGTGTGTAGTTTAAAGTTCTTCGGTTACCATGGATAGTATCCATTGGATACAAAAAATAACAGTGGTCATATAATCTTAACTTATGAAAATGATATTGGAAATTATTTGAACGTCGAAAATATTGACGATTGTTTAAAACATGAACTTTTACGTAATCCTTGGGTACCGAATACTACTTATGACTTTAAAAGTGATTTAAAATCAGGAAGAACTCGAGCATTTAGACATCAATGGTTCATGGTTGACATATTTATTTATTTATTTATTTTAAACGCCATACAGCTTTTACAATATTACTTAATAATGAATATACATTATACTAAATTTTTAAACATATATATATTATATATCTAAACATATACATTGAATAGTAGTACATAGTAGGCTCCTGAAAATTAAATTTAACTGAACACAAACCTAAATTAGAAAAAATGATTAAATAGTTTGACTATTAACTAAAGACATAGCCCTCCTTAGGGGATCATCATCCAAATAATTTTTTGGCACTGAAGCAAGGTAGTAGGGGTCACGAGAACGGGTTGTACCAGGAATGCGAAAATCTATTCTAGATAACAAGTCTGGTGAGTCAATTACACCAGAGATTAAACCATTCAAAAATTTAATGTCTCTCATATTTCTTCTTTCGCTTAGGGTGGATAAATAGAATATTCGGCTCTTGAGGGTGTGAAAGGAGCTTTTTGTAGAATATGTGTGTTGTTCAAGCCATCAATTTATAGAGGCGTACAAGGTGGATTTATAATAAGACCGTTTACTAAGTATAAGGATTTTCATGCATCTTCTAGAATACATTTGTCTTCAAATTGGCACACTGAATCAATGTCAAGAGTAAAAGATTTTATGGATATTATGAATGGTAAAAAAATTAATGTTATTGAACAAGTAAATTCTGCATTGCATAAAGAAATAGAAACTAATAGGCTAAAATTTAAACCTATTATATCAACTATTTTGTTTTGTGGACCTCACGACTTTCCCTTACGAGGGAAAAAATCAGATTCTGGTGTTTTTCACGATCTTTTAAATTTTCGTATTGAATCTGGCGATGAGATATTGAAAGATCATTTTTTAACTAATGTGGGAAATGCTAAATATTCGTCTAATAGAACTCAAAATGAATTAATTACACTGTGTGGAAAAATATTAAAAGAAGAAATAGTATGTGAAGCTAATGCCGCGAATGCGTTTTCCATTATTGCTGACGAATCAGCATATATTTCTGGTGTTGAGCAGCTAACAATTGTAATTAGATTTTTAGACAAAGAGTCAAAGATTCGAGAAGAATTCCTTGGCTTTTTACCACTAGATAAATTAGACGCAGAATCAGTTGCTACTAAAATTGTATCATTTATGGAAGATAGAAGCCTTAATGTAAATTTTGTGAACAAGGTTATGACGGCTGTGCTACAATGGCTGGCAAAGTAGGCGGCGTTGCTAAATTAATTCGTGACCGATATAATAAAGCTTTATATTTCCATTGTGCTAGTCACCAATTAAATTTAGTAATTAACGATCTAAACAAAATTATGGTTATTCGTAATACTATTGGCACAATAAAAGAAATTATAAAATTTTATCGCGAAAGTACCCTTCGAAGAAATCCTATACCTAATATACCACTTTTTTGCGAAACCCGCTGGTCTTCAAAAATATATATAATATAATATATGTATAAGAGTATTAGGCTATTTTCTGAAAATGTTATTGCTATAATTCAAAGCCTTCAATCTTTGTCTGTTAATGGACTTATAAATTCGAATACAAGACAACGTGCACTATATGTCTATACTCTTCAACCTCAAATTTTTCATTTATAATTAGTATGAAAATAATCGCAAAATACAGCGCTATCTTAGAACCGGTTACAAATATGTTACAATGTGTATCAATGGAGCTGTATAAAGTTCGGGAACATGTAGAGGAATTGTTAAACATTTTAGAAGACAATAGAACAAATGCAAATGAAATCTTTGATTTATTATTTACTGATGACAAATCTATAGCAGATGATTTTGAAATCACTATTACTTGTCCCAGAATAACTGGAAAACAATCACACAGAAACAATTATTCTTATGAATCTCCCAAAGACTACTATCGAGTATCAATTTTTCTACCTTATCTAGATTCAATAATTCAATGTATTAAAGAAAGATTTAAAAAAGTAATAGTGTTGCTTTTTCACTACAACACCTTCATCCAGCATTATTTATAAAAATGAAAAAACAAGAGTACACTGACAGCATAACTAATATTTATAATTTTTATAAAATTGAAAATCTGTTAGCTGAAAGTGAAAGTTGGTATAGTTTATGGAAAAAAAAAGACTGCCAAAGTATGGACATAATAGATTTACTAGAACATAGCAAAATATTTTTCCCTGGCATTACAATTGCATTAGAAATTTTTCTGTCTTTACCAGCTACAAGTTGTGCAGCCGAAAGGTCATTTAGCACTTTAAGAAGGGTTAAGACTTGGCTTCGGTCTACGACGGGTGAAGACCGATTAAATGGCCTATGTATGTTAAGTGTCCATCGTGAAAGAGTTGATATAAGAAAAGATAAATTAATTGAACAGTTAATAACAAGGTTTGCAATAGAACAACCACGAAGACTTCAGTTTTTATTTATTAACGAATAAATAGCATATAATTATGCAACAATAATCGTTATTGATATACAACAACAATATTGCTCCCAGTTTTTCTATATTTTCTCCGGTTACAGTTGGTCGTTTTTTCCGTTTTAACTCTTAACAGTTCTATAAAAAGTGCGCGCGTAGACCGGTGTCGGTTTTGAGTAGGTCTGCTCAAAATTTTCCCTCTAAGGGCAGTTTTTCTTTATATTTGTTGAAATTCACGTCCGCCGGTTATTTTAAAGTTTTTATCGTGTGTTCTGGTTGACTCGGCGGGGTATTTGAATTGGAATTTAAACTGTTTTCATATTTATAACTTATGTATATAATATGACAGGTATGAATAGGCAACCACTATAATTTCTGTGGACTATGTCGACGGTTTGTTTTCACTTATCATTAACTGTCCCGTACTTTAATTGTCATAAAGAGTATTTACTACAAAGTACAAGTATTTAATGTTTAGATCAGCGGAGTAGTGGACTGACGTGATACCAAGAGTGAGGTCGTAAAGGTCCTCTACTTCACTCGTCTAAGACCTAACTTTATGAATTATCAATAGATATTTGATTGTATTATCCAATACACGAATTTCTTCTAAAACTGTTCTGCTTTTGAATATCAAATTAAAAATGTATGTTCGTAAAAAATGGCTGAGTAAAAAAAATCACTTTACACCCATATAAACACAATATAAAGATATGATATCGTGAATAATTGGTGAGAAATTTTTTTAGTAGGTACTCTTGATTTGTTTCAATAATTTATTTACTCGGTAAGAACTATACCATGTTTGACCTATTATAATTTTTTCTAGAAAATCTGATTGTACCAAAGAATTAGTAAAAAATTGATTCAATGTATTATAATTACTGAGCCACAACAACGCGTGGTTGGGTCAGCTAGTTGTATTATAAAAAAAATAAACAAATATATGACCTGTAAATAGTAAATGATAATAAAATAATGTCAGAAAACATTGATCGAACCGTCGTTTTTTCCGCAGTTCTTAAACGTTGATTTGGTATAAAAACAGATTTTATTCATTTTCGCTTAAATTAGATTCGCGTTCGTCGTTTTTTTGGGAATCCAAGGCAGTCAGGCATTTGTAGACTTACAACAAATAGTTTGACCACTAAAGCGTCTCCGTATGTAGATGTTTGGTAAAATAAATATATTTTGAACGTCATTATAATATTACGTAATAATGTTCAAACAATTTAATATAATAATATATGAATACATATAATACTACGAAATACTAATATATATAATACAATCAATTTATTGCAACATAAATAAAGGTATAATCATATAACAAAAGTCAAAATACAGTAAGTATACTGTTATAGTATTATGATATATACAATATAAAAAAAGAAAAATAATTGTTATGACAGTTAGCATGACAAAATACCAAAAAAAAAATTAAATATGAAAAAATTGTATTAATACATCAAAAAGTATGATCATTGATCAATAATATTTTTAAATGACTAAACAATTTATTGATTGGTTATTTGCGTGAAAGATGCAAACAAAATTATATCAATTTTTTATAGCTTGAAAAATTACAAGATATCAGAAAAAGGCAAAAAAAAAATACATGCAAAAAAAAAAATTTATGGGTATTTAATAAAAATGCAAACAAAATTAAATACGTTTATAATTTGGAAAAAGATTATAGGTCCAAAAAAGGTAAAAAAATATTAAATGAAAAAGTAAAAATATTATGTTATATTCTTATGTTCTTATAGGTACCTATTTGCATTTTGCATAAAAAATTTAAAAAAAAAAATTGAAATAAATTAAAAGGTAGGTACATATTTTTTTCAGTTTCAAGCTGGGTTCTTATATTACTGAAGTTTCGACAGTGGCAAATTTTATGTTTTTTCATGTTCGTTAGTCCATAATGTGTGGCCGATTCGTTATCTATTTAGGATTAATTGCTGTCGACTGGATAGTGGTATGTTTGGCCATAGAAGGATTGTATTTTTTACTTAATTAAGTTGGGTATGGAGGGTTGACCAGATGCGTTGCTATTGGTTTATGATATGATTTTCTATAATGATTTTTAAGTCCTATTATATATACAGCCCATATGGATGCGAAATTGGAGAGAGTCAGGACTGAGGAGACTATAGGTGGTATAGCTTGAATTTGGAGGGATGATGAGTTTGCTCCCCAAAAAGGTGTAGTCCAATGTTTTTTGAGAATATTTATAAGTGTTATATGGATACTTTTCGAAATTCATACGAGTGCGTCCTCTGCAAGTGCATCTGGTGTCGAATATGATTCCTAAGATTTTCAAGGTTTTCATGGTGTGTGTTGGAGAATTGTTTATTTTTATAACTATTAC
This sequence comes from Nasonovia ribisnigri, assembly GCA_027563435.1. Lineage (NCBI taxonomy): Eukaryota > Metazoa > Arthropoda > Insecta > Hemiptera > Aphididae > Nasonovia > Nasonovia ribisnigri. The sequence continues at coordinate 10,965 of JANEHU010002262.1, forward strand.
TATAGTGCATTACACTTTTTATTATATGAAAATTATGCTCTAAGATTTTGGTGCAGGGAAAAGGTATCCAGTAATAGCTGACCATTTTACAAGTGATGATAGTGTATTTTGAAGTAGAAGTTGTATGTTTTGTATGTTGTTCGTGTACTTCCCGAGACGCTATATATATTTAAATCATCAGCATACAGGATTTTACGGGAAATTGAATTACGTACTTCACATATAGGTCGTTGATGGCGATGAGAAAAATCGTAACTGAGATGCTGGAGGTGCACAAGTTTCTTGTTTGAATACCGAGGACAGGGACACGTTGATTTTGATTTGGATTATTCTGTCCGATAGAAAATCTTATATTATTTTGCCATTTCAAAGTATTTTGTGTTCAATTGTTCTATTATCCGTGATCGTCATTATAAGTATAGTGTAAAATGCTTTTGGTATATCAAGGGAATCTATCCCTAGAACTTTTTTGGTTTCGAACTTTTGTTTTAAATGTCGTGTAGATTATTTTAAGTGCATTGATGTTACAAAAACAATTTGTTAGGGAGAAAAATTATTTATTCTTTCAAGAAACAATGTCAACCGTGTATCAATGTTTCTTTCAACTTTCAAGTATTTTGCACATTTTATTTGATGAAGATACTGGTCTGTATCATTCTAAAATTAATTTGTCCTTTCCGGGTTTTGGGATAGGTATAACAATTGTTTTGTTCCAAGTTTTTGGAATTTATTCGAAAATAGATTAATGACTAATTATTTAAAATAAGTTGAAAATATAAAAACTAAGATAATAATAAGTAGGTACAAAAAAAAAATAAAAATATATAATTATAAACATATAAAAAAAAGTAACATTAAGATTATGAAATAGGTATAGTTAAATAAAACATGAATAATATTAGAAAAAAAATTACTTAAATATTTTAAAATATAATAATGATGCGTATAATATCTAATAATATGCTACCTAAAACTAAAAATTGCAAAAAAGTTGAAATTTCATTATGAAAGAACTCTAATTATAAACTTATATGAAGTTATGTATTAGTTGGGCAATATATTATGACATAACTCCAGGGTGGGCCCCTTCAATGTATATTTAAGTCTCGAAGCCCTTGTGCACTGCACGTGTTTAAGAAAAGTCCTTATACTATATTATTAAACCTTCCTTTTCAAACCTATATATATATATATATGAATATAAAGTAAAATGTTTACATTTACATAATATAATAGTATATGCATTTAATAATAAATATGACGTGTGAATATCTAAGTTTATGCGAGTCTCTGCACCAATTACGAACGATCTTCGCCAAGTAGACTGTGATATAGATACGCGTGCATAATCATTATAACGGCAACAGGTATTCGGGGGTGCAGTCTTATCGCTGCACTTCAGCTTTGTATATTATGCGCACCTATACCGAAATTGTATAATTTTTATATTATTTTAGCTACTGCAACATCATTAAGGACAAAGTGCCGTGTATCAGATCGTATTTTTTGGAAAAAAATTTGTCAGCACACTACGATGTGTGTGTGTGTTTCATTTAAAAAAGTCATGATACATACTTAAATTTGAATGAATATTACTATATTGATGTTCATCCTTTGCTCGACGTTCTCAGTGGCCACCTGCAGCAGCTTATCTTTACCGCGGGTATATATTGTTGCGTGCTCAACATGGATGACACGTCTGACGCAGTAGGTACTAGACACTATTTTATTGACTAGAAGATATCTTATAATTCTTATTGACACGCTTGGTGAGGTAATTTTTTTGTATTTGTGTATAATTAATTTTTGACTTCAGGTTGGCTTTACCTCCACCGACGACGAAAGCATCGTCTGTCTGTCTGTCTGTCTGTCTGTCTGTCTGTCTGTCTGTCTGTCTGTCTGTCTGTCTGTCTGACTTCCAGTGTGATCTACCAGGACACCGGGGGTCGATCGTTACCCCGGTGGTGAGCTTGTCCGCGACCGCTTATTCATCCATCCCGAAGGTATGGCTTATTTCGCGGCTACCCTGTATATCTACAGGGCGTTCCCCTATCCGCAACCTGGGGACGCGCCCGATGGCATGCTCATGCACACGGGAATGCATCCGTTTAAATTTTGATTTTGTCGTTGCATTTATTAGATTGGATTTGAAGAGATTTACTAATGCTAGAAAAATGACAAATATTAAATAATAATAATTATAAAATTATTTCTTACCAGTGGCGTGGTAACAATTTAAATCAAAGAAGTCAAAAATATTTTATCCATTCACCTACCCAACCACAAACTTACAACAGGATGTATACCAAAATTTGCTGATGTCACAATTTTCAAGTTCATAATTTAAAAGCAATATATTTTACAAATCTACCACCACCGCGCCGCCACGCCACTGTTTCATACAATTTAAATAGGTGTTATAATATCAACTTAACTAAGTGAATACCGACGTACCGTAGAATGGTATGAATAGGTTTGTGATGTAGGTAATTATCTTAAAACTAATCTAAATATTTTACCGAAAATATGTCATTGGGTTTATACACTAAAATAAACAAATAAACAAATAAATAATAATATAATAATATACGTATTGACAAAAAGCTTCAAGTCCCGACGTACAATATTATACCTATGTAATACTGATATATATAAAAAAAATACATACCTAACATACCTAAGTACCTATATTAAAGATCGTTTTTTTGTTTGAATATTAAATAGAACTTAAAAAGCTTATACTTAGGTACCTAAAAAAATGATTTTGTGTATTTTCAATATTTGTTTATGTTGTATAAACCAGTGGTTCTCAACCATTTTTGAATGACGACATCCTAATTTAGATCCATAAAAATTGTTAAGGACTTAAAACATTTAATGGATTTTTTAAAAAGTAAAAATTATAAACCTTTGTAAATTAATATATTTATATGTAAGCATTTTATTTTTAATAAAAAACTTACTTAATTAAAATTTAAATGGCAGTTCAAAGAAAGTATTACCATATAGTACCCATAGGCGTGTCCACGGGGGGTGCAGGGTATGCACCTGCACCCCCTGCAATTTCAGGTGGCAGGAACTAAGATATTCCTTGGATTTAAAATTTTAGATATATATAACCACTCTATTCAGACTTGATATTATTATTTATTTGATAAGCGGAAGCATCAAAATAAAAAGTGGGTCAAATGCATTTGTCCGAACATACCAATTGTACTATACCAAATTTGGGACAATTAACAAGATTACGTGATAATAACGATTACGATTTATTATCTAGGTATGGATATATTCAGCGTTCGCCTCCATATATCATGATAACATGATGTAATTTGAGTTATCAATTATATTATTTTCATTATTATTATTTATTACCTACTAGTATTATGAAAATTTAGTTTTTAAAATATCATCAATAACTTTAGTAACTAATGTCCATTTTCTAATATCATATTAACCCAATGATGAGTAATAAAAGGACATTGAATGATTTTTGGAACCATGTACCAAAGAAACCTATAGCCAGTACTAGTTCTGTTCCAAATACAGGTGTATCAACTACAGGTAATATACACATTCAATAAAAATCAATTTATTTTACTATTTTTACTTTTAAATGTTAATTATATCTGTTTTCTAAACAGTCAAAGAAAATGTTATAGGACATGCAAATAAAAAACTTTTGAAGTAAATTGAAAATCTAAATCCCACATTCACTCCATGACTGCAAAAATAAATTATTTAAGTTCTAATTCAATAGATATTGCATTGGATGAGTCAAGAATTATGGCCATTAGTCAAAGAGAAAAAGAACGTTTACATAATCGCAGTGTATTGGTTCGCCTAATTGACATATTGGTAAAAACAAAGCTGAGAAGTTGTATGACGCAAGATCGATTGGAGTCAATGATGTTAGTATTTGTTGAACAGGAATTGGCATCTGAATTAGACCCAGAAGACATAATTGAAGAGTTCAAACATCTTAACAATACACAACGGCGACTAGAACTTTAATTATTTTAAAATTTTGTAACTGACACATATAATATTATATTTATTATTTATACATGATTTTATTTTAATTATTTACCTACTGACATCTATTATATGCCATCTGAAATAGGGACAACATTTTTTTTTCATATTAGTTATAATAATAACGAATTTGAAATTAACAAAAGTTGTATAAAAAGGGGGGCTAAGGGGCTTTAGCCAGGTTGCACCCTCTGTGTCAAAGGTCTGGACACGCCTATGATAGTACCTATACCTACCTATTAGTTTATAAAGGAAATTAGTGCAATACTTGTGACTGGTGAACTGAACATAGATGTCCGATTCGTGGGCGAATGGTTGACAATGACAAACTTATGCGTAATAATAATTCAAAATTCACTATGTTTAAGCTAAATTTTTTTTGGCTTTTGTTATTTCTAATGTCAAAAATGCTGATTCACACATGTATAATGTCGAAAAAGGACCAAAATATGCAATGATATTTTGCTCACTCTAGCGTATTCGTTTTGCAAATAAATCAAAAATTCATTTTTGATCCTAACAAATTTAGAAAAAAACTTTTATTAAGTCGAATTTTTAAATATTTAAAAATAACTCAAGGGTTATGTTGAACATTTTATTTTGTCTTGAAAAATCAATATACATTTTAGGTGAACAATTAAGTCTACAATTATTATTATTATTATTTATTTTTTTCGATAAGTAACTAAAAAATATATTTAAAAAACAAACATCATTGTAAAACGAATACATTCATCGCTCCGATGAAAATCTAACATTATATTTTTTTAAATTTTTTCAATTATGTGAAGATATAATATCGATTAATATGATAAATTACCGTAATTTGTAGATGTTCTGCAGAAAGCACATGCATGATATCCGTTATATCGTGTATATTCATCGTTCTACATTTAACACTGCTGATTATCGTACCAGTTATTTCCAAAAAAAAAAATTAATTCGAACTGTTTTAAAATCGCGTATTAGGAAAAAAATATACACAAATTATTGAATTATTAATGTTACAAAAAAAATAATAACACGAAAATAAATAAAAAATTAATATAATTCTGTACGGGAAAAATGATTGCTAAGAAATCAAAACTATACTGACGAAAATAATAATATCAACAGACGTAGTATAAACATTATAGCAAGATCTCCTGGACAACGAAGAAAACACGTCTGAGTGTTGTAGCCAGTCCATTTTATTTTCAAATATACATTATATTATGTACCTTCATATTAATATACTTTATAATATTATGAGATATTATTTTGCAAGATTTCTACAGTTTTTACACTTTTTAATTCGAACAATACTACTATAACGGGTCTTAATACGTATTTTTTGTTAAACGTTAATTTTAATTATTTTTAGATCAATAACAACCGCTAATCTTTGATAAAAAAATTAGGTATAGTGGTTGAATGAAATTATATTTTAATCATATGAACCTTATTGTAGATATTGAATCTTTAAAGTTTTTTCCTAATAAATTTAGAAAAAAATTAAAATAAGTCGCAATTTTTTAAATATTTATAAATAACTCAAGGGTTATGTTGAACATTTTATTTTGTCTTGAAAGAACCAATATACATTTTTGGTGAACAATTAAGTCTACAATTATTATTATTTTTTATTTTTTTCGATAAGTAACTAAAAAATATATTTAAAAAACAAACATCATTGTAAAACGAATACATTCATCGCTCCGATGCAAATCTAACATTATATTGCTTTAAATTTTTTCAATAATGTGACTATATATAATATCGATTAATATAATAAATTACCGTAATTTGTAGATCTTCTGCAGAAGTCACATTCATGATATCCGTTGTATATTCATCGTTCCACATTTAACACTGCTGATTCTCGTACCAGTTACCTATTTCCAAACAAAAATTAATTCGAACTGTTTTAAAAACGCGTATTAGAAAAAAAAATATACACATATTATTGAACCATTAATGTTATAAAGTGGCGCAAAAAAAATTTAAAAAATTATCGCTAAGAAATCAAAACTATACTGACGAAAATAATAATATCAACATACGTAGTATAAACATTACAGCAAGTATCTCCTGGACAACGGAGAAAACACGTATGAGTGTGGTAGCCAGTCCATTTTATTTTCAAATATACATTATGCACCTACATAATGTACTTCATAATATTATGAGATATAATTTTGATAGATTTCTACAATTTTCATACTTTTTAATTCGAACTGTACTTAGTTAGTACAAGACTAACTCCGTATGAATACGCGATATTTAATAAGAATAATAACTTCAATAATATGAATGATATATAATGAAGTAGGCAAAATCGAGTCAAGGGGTTCAAAAAATTAATTGCCCGATAAAATATTTCACTTTACCACGTCACTGCATGGTGTTGGCTCTTACACAACTGATTAAATTGCGTGTAATAATTTTTTTTTATCTACACACATAGAAATATTGGAGTTGATTTTACTTATGTGAAGGTGTTGAATGTATGAATATTAATATTTAATATAAGCTTTTAATGTAGTTTAAAGAATGGAAACGGAGAGTTGAATTAAATAATATTGTTTAACAAAACACATATTTTAAATAACCAACAATTAAAAACATTTCAAAAGTATATTATATTTAAATCGACTTTTGGTAAGTATTCAGTTTTAGTAATTTTATAGTTAATATTATTTAAATTTAAGAGTTGAGTATACAAATCTTAAATTGAGCTTTCTGTATCTTATAATAAATTATAAAAGTGTTAAAATAACATTTTGTATCTTATAATAAATAATAAAAGTGTTAAAATAACATGCAAACAACAGGTTCTATAGATAATTAACTTGATATCTGATATTGTTGTTAAATCAACACTATTTGGTGTTAAATCTGAATATCTAAAGGTTAAAGTGACGCTTGACTGCTTGAGTTGATAATAATAGCAATCTAAATTTAGATTTTACCACAAGACAATTATTTTTTCCAAGTATAATGATTATGGACAGTTATTTCTTATTTATATCAATATTTCTTAAGTACGATGTTCGGCTCTTCGGCGTGTTTTGTGTTTTCATTTATTTTATTATCACAATATCATCGATTTATTAATCATTTCTGCTCTACGACCGATGTGAATGGTGTGTGAACCAGTGAATCTACTCTCCAAGTACTAAAATATACTCGCAATGAGTTTGTTTCAAACTGACGATGAAGTAAGCTGTTTCGATTATTTAGTACCTAATCAGTAATCCTACTGCCCTAATTATGTATACAGTATACTATACTATTTAGTATTTAATGCAGTTTATTTATCAACCTTTCGTGGATGCTTTGGAGACAGCGTCTTTACAGATCGTGCAGTCAACTCCACCAGTTTATGAAAGCGAACATCAATTACCACAGAATTCTTCACTTACAGACATTTCATTTTACAACAATCATACCCAGGGTCCAACAACTGTGAAACGAGTAGAAGTTTTGCAGCAGGGTCATAGCAAATATGGTGAATACAAGCCTATGCAATGGACGATTGAAGTGAGTTGAATAAAATTCAAATATTTTCTAATACAATTTTAGAGTTAATCACAATACATTCATTAACAATTATTTAATTTTTTTCCCACTTTAATTATCTAAGGACTGTGTCTATAATTTATATAAATGGTGATGGTTAAACATACACAATTATTAATCATTATAAAGTAAATTATTTAAAATAATTTATTTCGCCAATATAATTAATAATTGAATGTATTGTACAGAAATATTAGATATTAACATCATTAGGTAACCATTTTTTGTTCACTTGACATTTTAATAATTTTATTATTGTCTATTATTAAAAAATGTTGTTGATGTAACTGAAATAAAACAAAATTGTTTTTGTATTTTTGTTTTGAAAAATAAACCAACTAATTTGTCACCCTAATTCATAAATATTTACTAAAAATAGTCAACCAAGTGTTATTTGTTTTACCTACACTTATTGAATAAAATTCATTAAAATAATTAGAAACTTAATTGAACTTGTTAAAATATAAATGATTTATGAAATTGCATTACAATAAATATTAACAATTAAACTATTATAATATTAGACAATATTAGAAAAATTGCATACAACAAATGACGGTAGATATGTACTTGCAGATTAAAAAAAAAATAATGGGTTTTTATCTGATGAAGCTCAGAACATACTCCCGCAACTCTTAATAAATCATCTATTCCAGGATCAGAGCAAGTATGAATAAAACATAGATACTTATTATGTTTAAAATAATTAAATTGATACTAATTTTAAATATTACAGAGGTAATGATTTATTTTTTCGTAAAATATCTGATTTGATAGTGCAAGTATTTCCTGAAGAGCATAAGATAATAAATAGTATACACAATACTTTCTTATAGATTCAACTAATTTTACCTCAGATAAATAGCTTTTATTTATTTTTTGTTTGAATTTAGAGTGTTTACTTTATACCAGCAAGGTCAGAGGGACCTACTCAAACACATGCAAAAGGAAAACTGATAGAAAGGTGGAAGAATGTAGCTAGGC